>JAGKTI010011524.1:0-26247 GCA_018397915.1 Birgus latro | reverse complement strand
CTACTTTGTTTGAAGAGGTGTGTGATGGTATATATAACTGCTAATTACGCTGCTAATTGGGTCATCACTTGAGGTGTCGGACAGGTAAACAGATGTTCAGGCACCACGCATAGGACAAAGTGCAGGAATAGAAACACTAAGTTGACCAATGGAATATATGCTAAAGAAGAATTTTCTGCGCATTTCTTTTGTTTCTGTTGAAAATCAAACAGGTATGTAATATTCTGTTGTTAAATGTAATCTAATATACGAAATAATGAAAATAGTAGCCAATCCAGCAAATATTACACGCACACAAACATTACCACTATCTAACTCAGTTCTTCATTTATTCAGCACTGACGGCCCTTCCTCTAAATTTCTCTCTGTTGAACACCACCTCTCCTCCTCTAAACACTATCTTCTCTTCCTCACTGATATTTAGCTGCCTGAGGCAACTGATAGCAAACCCTTATCTCTGTCCTCCTACTTTCTCTATACTCATTTCAAAGCCAAAGGTGGCTGTTATATATATGTACACAATTGCATACCTTGCTCAAGTGTTCCTGAGCTTGAATCTTCTGAATTCTCTGCTCTCTAACTTCGGCTTTCCTGTCATTCTCTGACCAACTATATCTGTGCTGTTTACTTATCCCCTAATTCGACTTAGTATGAAAAACACTTTGACTATCTTACTTCTTTGATGGAGCACATCCCATCAATTTCTCCATTCTCTGAAATCTCCTATCTAGGTGATTTCAATATTCACCACCACCTTTGCCTCTCCTCTCCTTTCACTGATCAACCTCGTGAACATGACTACATCCTCTCTATTATTTAGGACCTAGAGCAGCTTGTACAGCACTTTCCCATATCCCTGACCGGCTTGGATAGAGTTCAAACATACTTGGATTCTTCCTTACAACTAATCCTTTTGCTTACACTGTTATTCTTTTCCCTCCCTTGGTCTCCTCCGATCACAACCGTATCACCATAATCTGTTAAATCGCTCCAGTAAGGACTGTGGACCCACCCAAGAAGTGGTTGCTATGGCACTTTGGAGCTGCTGATTGGGAGGTCCTCAGGCAGAACTTATTTCCCTTGGAATGATTCCTGCTTCCATGGCCGAGAGCCATCTGAGTTTGCCTTGTTCATAACGGAGGTTATTCTCTTGGGCTTGGAAGCGTGCAGTTCTTTCTCTTATCATGTGACTAATGCCTAAAAAATGGTTTAATTACGTTTGTTCTAATGTTGTCCACAACAAGGAGAAAACCACAAAAGGTACCAGAGCCAGCCCACCCACCCTTGAATCTCGTCTCAGGAACTGTGCTTAGTCTGTTCTTCACGATGCTAAAAAAAAATTGTACTACAGTAAATGCTCAGAACTCTCCAACTAAAACTGTTTTTGCTCCTTCTGGCACCTTCCCAAAAAACCTTTCTAAGAACTTAACCTCATTATTCTTCCCCATTACACTAAGAAGACAAATACCCCTATGAGTACCACACACTTCTTTTTACCCTTTTCATTTGTACAGGGGAATAATTATACGTGACTTCCAATCCTCCGGGACTCAACCTTCCTCTCAGGCCAATCTGCACGTCTTCCACATCAATTCTACTACTATCTCTCCCCCATGCTTCAGCATTTCACCACACACTCCATCAATTCCTGGGGCTTTCCCCATTTTGACTTTCTTCATTGCTTTCACAACTTCCATCCTATTAATTTCTTCCTCCCTTCTCACATTCCTCCTTCTCCCTGTCATTATTCCGCAGCCACTTATACTCACATTACTTTCACTCTCTATGTTCAGCAATTCCTCTCCATCTGTTCACCTTTTCCCTCTTCTCCACTAATAATCTACCATTTTTATCTTTCACTCCCCGACTAACTTCTTTGCCACCCTGTCTAACTCTCTTTACCTCTTTCCAGAACATTTTCTCACATTCTCTCCACTTTACACTCATATTCCCTCCAAATTCCTCATCCACTCTCTTCTTACTCTCTCTTACTAATCTTGTCACCTTTCTCTTCCTCTCTACATATGACTCTCTCTTCCGTCTTTCAACTTCTTCCTCGTCCCTGTTTCTCATCCACTCATTATATGCTTACTTTTTTTCTGCCACAGCCTCTCTCACCTCTTCAGTCCACCATGGTGTTCCTTGCACCCCCTTTCGTCTTCTCTTCACCCCACACACCACCTCACATGTTGCATCAAAAACTCATTTCTTACATCTTTTAACCCAATAAAATCTTCTGCGGGTATATCCTCTAATTTTTAACAATATCCAACATCCTGCATCATCTTCAAACATACTTGCGGTTTCCTTCTCTTAGGACTTATCTTGGAAAGATTATATCACCTCTCATAAAATCTACTCCCAAGTGATTAGGGCTGGTAGTATTAAACAACCTCTTCCCCTTCTCACGAAGCAACTTTGTGAAGAGGCCCTTCCCAGTTTGGTACCTTTAAACCCTGGCCGAACAGCCTCTTCGAGGAAGGAGGCTACGGAAGGGTTGGTATGCTGCGGAGGTGTTCTCTGGGAGAGAGTGTGAGGCTGGTACGCTGGAGAAGCGCAAGTTTGCCGTTATTTGTTTTATGTTTACTCTCTCGTGTGATATATTGCGAAAATAATATGCTAAATCTGATAAACAATGTCTCTGAATCAGTCCAGTGGTAGGAAATAGCTTTAACACTTGATACTTTAATACTTGAGAGGGGCCCAACGGTGGTTAGGATTACGCCAGCTAGGATTTAGCTGTTCTGTTTGGCGGTTCAATTAGGTTAGAAATAGGTTAGGTTAGGTTAGGTCAGGTCAGTTTAAGTTAGGTTAGGTTAATAATGCTACAGTTCAGCTAAAGTTGCTAGAATTTAGCGGTTATGTTTGGTTTTTCAACATGTTAGAAATATGTTAGGTTAGGTTATTTGGGTTAAGTTATGACTACCGTAGAAAGGAAGTGATTAGGATTACGGCAGCTAGAATTTAGCGGCGATGGCAGTAATCTAACCACGGCCTTATAGTATACCACGTGCTTGCCTCTCTGAGGACAGTAATGAAAAGTACAATAGTGTACAAGTCTGTCAGATAAAGCACTCTTGGAAATAAGCGGTGAAGTTGCCTGGATCACCACTGTGTGAGACACAGGTAACCTGGGAATGGTAGAAGTCAAGTGCATGTAGCAGTAATTTGATCATAAACGTATAACACCAGTCTCCTAAAACTCTATAAATAAAGATAGTATCACACAAAAGAAATGATAACAAACATTTTAAAAAATTGCAAATGCATTTCCTGAATGTTAAGGTACTAACTACTTACATGAATATGGCATCAGTATAAAAAAAAGTTACGAAGATATTCGGGAAGAGGCGGGTGATGCTCCTGCTTCATATTCCAGTACTTTTAACCCCGAGAGACCTCTTCCTTGCCGTACGAGGAACCTCTTCGCCTTAAAACTACGGCTGGAGCGACGAAGAGGTTCCTCGTGCGAAGAGGTAGTTTAATACTACCACCGTAGGTGTGCTAAGCCGACTCTGTACCTTCTATACCCCTGCACAGTTGTTGACACTAAACACGGGGTTTATTCACCCCTGAGTAGAGTACAACTATCATGTGTGGGGAAGCTCCTAACACAGCTCTTCTCATCAAGATGGAGTCATGGCCTTTTTGTCTCATTAACTCTCCTCCTCTTACTGGCTCCCATCAACCTCTGTTTCTGTGTTGCATTGTTGCATCTTTATATCTTTCCTATCACTTCTTCACTGGTCAGCTCCTCTGGACTATCTGTTTCCATACTTCCATCACTAGGAAAGGGAGCGTTGCAACCATCTAGCAACAAACCCTCATCCCATTACTCCCAGTCCTTCATGTATGCAATAGGTCAACTCTGGAACTGTCTCCCTCTGTCAGCACTTCCTACTGTCCGTGATTGCCAGTCAGTCCAGGTATCTCGAAATGAACGGATCTTGAATTAGGCTCTCAGTTATCTTGTTTTGTTTTTTTTTCTTTCCTTGATCGGAGCAATTTGTGGCTTCTGGCCTTTAAAAAGACACGAAAACCTTGGGACATTAACATATGAGTGCTCAGAGATGAATGGACGAGATAAGTTAGATGTCAAGTGGAGAAATAAAAAGGGGGTTTGTTGGATAAAAGACAAAAGATAGAGAATACAATTACTGTAATGAAAAAAGAAAAAAGAGATGTTTGTGGATCATGTATTTCGTAGTAGAAATAAGAGATGGCCATCCAGGATAATGGAATGGCAACTCGGAGTTGGACTGAGAGGACGAAGCAGGGAGAAAACAAGACAGCGACATCAGATTCGTGTCTACTGAGACCGGATGGAACATGAGACCAACCAATAAGTCAGACTGGAAAAAAGCCGAAGTATATTACTGATCAGTTTAAGCTTAGTACCATACTTAACGGAAGGTTAGCTTAAACAACATTTTCAAGTACACCTGAAGGCGAATGGATGTTTAGTTGTTGATGTATCTGTGTCGGACGAAGGTGGACTTCCTGAGTCAGACTGAGGCCAGGAGAACTCTTCCAAATTCTGCTGGAGAGACAGTTCCGTGTATAAACAGTGTAGTCGTGACATTGGGCAACATACACAAAGGAAACTCTCTACCTGTGCACTGAAAGACTGTATAAGAGTGAGAGATCAACTACACTCGGTGGGTGTAACACATAAGCTCTCAATAAAGCATCCAGTAGCAATACGGAATCTTTAAGATCAACATGAAATCCTGATGGTAAATCTAAGGACTCAAATCTCATATATTCGTGGCAACGAGGTCAAGAACATGTCTTTTTTGAAGTGTCTACCCTCAGATCCAGTAGCCTATAAACCGACTGTCTGCCATCTGTCGCCAACCAAATGTGCCATCAATAAGCCTGCCTGTCACCAAGCCTATCTGTTGCCAACCAGGCCTGCCAATCATCAAATCACCCTGTCAATAAGCCATAGAGAGAGAGAGAGAGACACAGAGAGAGAGAGAGAGAGAGAGAGAGAGAGAGAGAGAGAGAGAGAGAGAGAGAGAGAGAGAGAGAGAAACCCTCTTTTGTTAACTGCTAGGCTACTGTTCATAATAGTTTTAGTTTTAAAAAATATCTTCACTTGTATTCACCCACATAATATTTCCCTTGCACTTTTTCCCCTCCAGTTCATTTCTTATTGACATATCCTTATTTAAGAAGATTAATTTATCTGAAGATGATACACATACTTTCGGATATGAAGTAAAACCCACGAAGATTGAAACCTTACACGACAATCTTACTTGTCCAGGGAGCGGATAGACTTTTTCGTGAGAAACAGTTGAATCAGCTGAGTAACACACCCTCAATACGTCACTCATTTCTCAGTTACCTTCTACTTCTATCTATCTATATACCTAGGCTGCTTCCCCCAAAGAAAGGGAGGTAGCCGAGACAAGACGACACACTCCCAGTTACTCATCCAAACACACATTTATTCGTACCTTAGTCCCAGGGGCAGAAGTGACAGATCTTCACTGCACCACACCACGTGAGGGTCAACTGTGCAGTGTAATCAGCGATATCCGCTGCAGGGTCCAACAGCAGAGCTGGTTTACCCCTGCCACATCATATTGGACCCATCCCTTTACCCGGACCTGACCTGGTCAGCTGATCAGACCAAATATGGGAGAATATTCGCTCCTGGCTGTGTTACCATTTATTCATTCACAGTTTCTCTCCAATCATTCCTATCACGCACAGCTACTCTTCCTTGCTCAACAGACGTCCTTCTCGCATCTAACAGTCTCTTCACACTGTCTACCCATCCTATTCATGGTCTTCCTCTCAGCTTTACATCTTTCGCATCCGATCCAGTTACCTCTTTCATCAATTGCTCTTCATCCATTCTCTCAATATGCCCAAACTATCGTAACACACTCTGCTCGACTCGATCAGCCATTTCCCGCATAACTCCAGCTCTCCTTCACACTTCATTATTTCTCACTTGATCCATACGCATCACTCCATACATACTCCTCAGACACCTCATCTCCATTACATTTAAATATTTCCTCTCTGCTACACCCATATTCTATGTTTCAGCACCATAAAATGCAGTCGGTACACCTTCACCCTCATACAGCATACTCCTTATATCCATTCTAAGTGAATGACATCTAAATACGTTTTTCATTCCTCCCAGCACCGTCCCTATTTCATTCATTCCAGACTTCACTTCAACATCATTTCTTCCATCCACATCAACATGTGACCCTAAATACTTAAAACACTCTATCTCCTCAAGGAACTAACCATTCAACACTATATTCATTCTCCTACCATCTACCAACCTCATAGTCTTCATCATTTTACTCTTATTCTCATTTACTCTCAATTTCCTCCTTCCACACACCCTTCCAAGGTCCTCTACCAACTATCTCAATCTCTCATCCGAATCAGTCACCAGCGCAGTATCATCCACAAACAGCAGCTGATTCAGATTCCACTCTCTACCATCAGCATTCACCAGACTCAAACTTCCACCTAACACTCTCGCATTCTCCTCCCTTACAACACCATCCATATAAATATTAAACAACCAAGGCGACATCACAAATCCCTGCCACATCCCTACGTTCACGGGAAACCAATCACTTACAGCATTTTCCACTCTTACACACGCTCTACTATTTAAATAAAAACTTTTCATTCCTTTTAACAACCTACCATCAAGTCCATTCAATCTCAAAACAGTCCACAAAGCTTCCCTATCAATTATATCATACGCTTTCTCTAAATGCATGAATACCCAAAACATATTCGTACCTTTCACTAAATACTTTTCAAACACCTGTCTCACAGCAAACACCTGATCCACGCATCCCCTCCTTCTCCTAAGGCCAAACTGTTCATCACCAATCACTCCCCCTGTACCCTCTCTAACTCTCTTAACACTCTACCATACACCTTACGTACAACACTCAACAGACTTATACCCCAAAAGCTAGTACACTCAAGCTGGTATATTCGCGCTCGCATACCTAGAGGTTTGTCACCTGAGATAATAACACTGTGTGGGGGAGGAGTCAGAGTACAGTACATGGAACATAGTAGTGAGACATGAAGCGTCCATTTACACAAAATCTTGGATGAATCAGTGACACATGATTCATTGTTCGAACCTATTACTGCTCCAAACAAGTCGTCGCATTAACCCGCCCAGTCCCCCCAATGTACGATGCACGTCACAACTTTTTTTCAAGCTGAGACCCACGGACGTGCATAGTACTTCAGTCAATTGCAAGGTTCGTCGTTTGCATATTTTTCAAGATTCGAGGGTGATTTTTGATAGGCATATTTGAGAGACCTTCCTCTACCCTCAGCCAGGCAGCAACACTGCCTGACCCTGTTCACCCCCCCCCTCGGGGGGGGGGGCGCGATTTTCTCGCAACTCACCTGTTAGCAGTGACCTGGCCAGTAAAGACACATAGCACCACGGTCTCTCTGACGACGAAATTCAAGGCGAAAGTGATTCCTGATGTGGAGGACAAAAATTATGTGACACCAGAGTTAGTAATGAACAGAAGGAATAAGGAGGTAACATCGCCAAGTTATGTGCAATATGTTGATGTATTTGGTAAGGGAACAATGCTTATATCGCCTATATTACTGTGTGAAAAGCAATATACTCTTGTACTACATACAAATTCGTACCAAATAAATAAATATCTACGAGACTGTGTGGTTTCGGTTAAGTTTCCCTTGCATAGGGATCGTATTTTATGGTAAGGGATCTCTTACCTGTTTAGAATATTTTTCACTTCAGGTGAGCGCTTTCTTGCTGAATTTTCGATGTTTCTCACCAAAAGCGAAGGTTTGAGCCAAAAAAAGACAAGTTGAAAATCAGTCAGCTTCTTGGGGTGGATTGGGTAAAAAAGCAATCAGGACTGGGCGGGTTAAAAGCTCAATGCTGCCACTAATAATGTGCATGACTCACTTCCCTTTCACTAATATAGGTGATAACTAAATCTAGGATCAATGTCCCATGTCGGTAACATCAGTTATTACCGACGAATCTTACGAAACCAAACCGACTCTGATACGGAATGAGGGGGATGGGGGATATGTTCCACGGACTTTGACTCCTCCCACACACAGTCTTACTAGCACAGGTGAAACAAACATCTAGGTATGTGGTCGTGGATTTGCCAGCTCGAGTGTACATACATACTTATCACCCTTACGTTTATACAACAGAACCACACAAGCTCTTGCCCAGTCAGTTGACTCCATACCTCGCACAAAACACACATTCAGCAATCTTACCAACCACTTAACAATAGTTGCTCCACAACCTTTCAGGCATTCCACAGCACACTCATCCAAATCTGCAGCTTTCCCTGCCTTCATCTCCTTTACTGCCTCCTGCACATCCTCCATCATGATCAAAGAATAATTCAAATCTCCAAACACATTTATTCCCTGCATCCTTCCATTTGCCACAGTCTCAGCCTCCCTTTCCTCCTCTACATTCAACGATTTTTCAAAAGACTCTGCTCATATCTTCATTACTGCATTCATCGCAAATAACATCCTTCCATCCTCTGTTTTTACTCATTCTTCCTTCCCAGATTTTCCTTTTCACACCATTTTCACCTCCTACCAAAACATTTTCTTATTCTCTTGAAAATTCTCAATCAACCGCCTACCCCACCTCTCATCTGCTGCCACTTTAGCATCATGCACAGCCCTACTTGTCCTATTCCTCTCTTCTTTATACCTCTCATATGACATATCATCCTTCCTCTGTAGCCACACTTCATATACATGTCTCTTCTCATCCACAGCCATACTTACTTCCTCGTACCACCATTCACTTCCCTTTCTTACACCACCACCTGCTTGTCTCACACCACACACCTCTTCCTCATGCTTCACCACAGCACTCTTAAACAACTGCCATTCCTCCTCCACACTGCCATTTTCCTGATCTTCCACTGTGTTCCACTCATCTTTCAACTTCTTCTGATACTCTAGCATTTTCTCTCTTTTATCCAACTCACCCACTGTCAAAACCTCCCTGACACACTTAACTCTCCTACCTGTCACCCATCTCATACCTACTCTCAACCACCAGGTAGTGGTCAGACATACCTCCACCCATCCCTTCTCAAATCTCTCATATCCAACAATCTTCTTCTTGATTCACTGTTGGTTGACAAATTGGAGAAAGAAACACCGATATGGGACTTAGTGTGTATTCACATTTCGCCTCATGGCTTCCTCAGAATACAATTGCTGAATATACATCACATTTCCTGTATATATAGCAGAAGGCAGTGGGGGTGTGAGGGGTAGGTGGGGTATTGGCTAGGGGTGGCAGGGATGGCAACTAGGGTAAGGAAGGTGAGGTCCCAGGGGAAAGGGATTGCAGATCATGGCACAAGGACGGAGAGAAAGAAAAGAAACAAGTGACAGGTAGAGTGGGAAGTCCTTAAAGAGACGGAAGGAATGTTGGATGAGGAAATAGAGGGACTTTGGCGAAAGCTTTGCCATTGCACTTGACATCTCAAAGGCTTTCGATCGAGTCTGGCATAAATCTTTGATTTCCAAACTGCCCTCTTACGGTTTCTATCCTTCTATCTGTGCCTTCATCTCTAGCTTCCTTTCTGGTCGTTCTATAGCTGCTGTTGTAGACGGCCATCGTTCTTCTCCTAGACCTATCAACAGTGGTGTTCCTCAGGGCTCTGTCCTATCACCAACTCTCTTTCTTTTATTCATTAATGACCTGCTAAGCTGTACATCTAACCCTATCCACTCATATGCTGATGATTCCACCCTTCACCTCTCCATTAGATTTCCGCAACGTCCATCTCAGCAGTTACTTCAGCAAACAAGGGATGAGGCTATGGCACACTTAATGTCTGACTTGGCTCATATCTCTGATTGGGGTAAAAATAATCTTGTTATTTTTAATGCATCAAAAACTCAGTTCTTACACTTATCAACCCGACAAAATCTTCCTCTGGATTATCCACTAATGTTTAATAATGTCCAACTCAGTCCTGCATCATCCTTGAACATGCTAGGGGTTTCATTCTCTAGGGATTTGTCTTGGAAAGAACATATTACATCTCTTGTGAAATCTGCTTCCAAGAGATTAGGTGTGCTGGGCCGACTCCGAACTTTCTTTACCCCTGCACAGATGTTGATCTTGTACACGGGTTTTATTCGCCCGTGTATGGAGTACAACTCTCATGTGTGGGGAGGCTCCCCACATGCAGTTCTTCTCAATAGGGTGGAGTCAAAGGCTTTTCGTCTCATTAACTCTCCTCCTCTTACTGATTCTCTTCAACCTTTGTCTCTTCGCCGCAGTGTTGCTTCTTTATCTCTCTTCTATCGCTACTTCAATGGTCACTGTTCCTCTGAACTGTCTGCTTGCATCCCTCCACCTCTACGACGGGCACGTAGTACCCGTCTAGCAACAAACTCTTATCCCTTTTCTGTCCAACTCTCTAATGCAAGAGTTAACCGTTACTTCCAGTCCTTCATTTATGCAACTGGTCAACTCTGGAACTGTCTCCCTCTGTCTGTATTCCCTGCTTCCTATGATCTCCAATCTTTCAAACGCAGTGTGTCCAGGCATCTCGAAATGAATGGATCTTGAATTTGGCTCTCTTTTGTATTGTTTTTACTTTTTCTTGGAAGGAACAGTATGCGGGCCCTGGCCTTTGGTTCCTTCTTCCTTGCATAAAAAAACACACAACAGGGAAGGGATTGTTCATCCCAGCACAGGTGTGTGTGTGTGTGTGTGTGTGTGTGTGTGTGTGTGTTCTTACCGAATTGCACCAAATTGTTCAAATCTAATTGTATCTTTACAGGAATGAGTCAAGCTCCTACCGTCCCGTGTCTTAAACCATATTCGTCATACATCTCCTTAAATTTATGAATTGTTTTGGCACACACTACTTCATTCGGTAGTACATTCCACTGCTATCTATCTATTGCCAGACGCCATAATCCCGTAAGGGGTGGCCATTGACTCTGAGTTATTTGTTTTACAGGGAGGGGCACTAACCCTCCACCAACCCACTTGTTGAAACGTAGGGAGCACGTATGGTTTGGTTATATGGTTACCAACCAGCGTTGTAAATGGTTTCTTGGGTTACGGGAAACCATTTGTCTTGTCACTCAATGTAAAGCCACCTGTAAAGAAAGAAAAGAAATAAGAAGTGACAGGAAAGATGGGAGAAACAGGAAGAGAGGAGGGCAGACACAGAAAAAGAATGATAAAGGCTAAGGAAGAAGTAAGCAGCACTACATCAAGTGAGTGGATGATGGTCGCCACCACCTACCACTTCCAATTGCCCTATATGGGAAACTAAATTCCTTAAGTCTTTTTCACCTCTCTTTTTATGCAGTTTTTTGCAGTGTCCTCTTGCTGATGCTTCCCCATAGGTTATGTATTCATTTATGTCTATTTTCTCTTTCGCTTATATGCATTTATATAACATAATCATGTCTCCTCTTTTTCTTCTTTCCTGTAGTGTTGGCAGATTCAGTTTTTCAAGTCTTTCTTTATAGCGTAGATCCCTTAAGCTTGGTACCCATCTTGTAGTGGCCCTTTGAACTTTTTCAATCTAATCTATGTGTCTCTTGAGATGAGGATTCCAGACTACTGATGCATTCTCCAGGGTTGGTCTGATGAAAGATGTTATTATCTTCCTCAGCATGTCTTCATTTATGTATGTGAATGATACTCTCATATTTGCAAAAAGTGTATACATGTTCCATACCTTCTCATTTATGTGGTCAGCCGGAGATAGTCTGTTATTGATAATAGCACATAAGTCCTTCTCTCTTTCTGATATGTGTAGGGTTTTACTTTCTAACTTATAATCCCAATCGGGTTTTTTCCCACTTTTACCAAACTTGATTACATGACACTTGTCCACATTGAATGCTATTTGCTAAGAATTACTCCATTCATGAAGTTTCTTTAATTCTCCTTGTAGTTCTTTACAAGAGTCTGTGTTAGTAATTCTGCAATGTATTTTTGCATCATCAGCAAACATATTCAAATAGCTTTCATTTCCATTATTACTAAATATGTCATTTATTGACACTAAAAACATAATTGGTGCCAGCACTGAGCCCTGTGGAACTCTGCTAGTCACTTCTCTCCATGACGGGCAGTTTCCCGTTAGTATTGTTCTCATTTCCCTTTTTCTGAGAAAATCTTGCATCCAACAGTACAATTTGCCTCGGATTCCTCAATGATAGTACAGTTTCCATAAAAGTCTTTGGTGCAATACTCTGTCAAATGCTTTCTTGAAAATTAGATAGATACTGTCCACCAATCCTTGTCTTCTCTGTAATGTTTCTGCAACTCTATTATAGTAGCTTAATAGATTAGTAACACACGATTTTCGCTTTCTGAAACCAAATTGCCTGTCTGTTATCATATTGTGTTCTTCTAGATGGTTTACTCAAACTTTTCTTATCAGCTTTTCCGGTACCTTACTTACAACACTGGTTAGTGATACTGGTTGGTAGTTGACTGGATTTTATCTACTCTCTTTCTTGAATAAGGAGACATTGCTTTCTTCCAAAAATCAGGTAGTTTACCTTGACCCAAGGATTCCTTCAGTATTAAAGATAATAGTCTATTTAACTCCTTTGCACATTCATGTAGCACCCAACATGAAATTTTGTCTGGACCCTTTGCTTTTCCTTTGTCTAATTTACTTAACTCCTCCTGTATTTCTTTTTCTGATATTTGTATTTCTGGTAATATGTTGGGCATGCATGTTCCATATCATCCCTCTCAAAATTATTCTCTTCTCTAAAAACTGATTGGAAATGTTTATTTAGTGCTTCACTAATATATTTCTCTTGTGTATAGAGGATCCCTTCATCCGTAATGGATTGTTTCTTATCTTTTACTTTGGTTTTGCTTCGGATGTAGCTGTAAAATAGTTTCGGTTAATCACTACTTTTGTTTATGATGTCTTCCTCAAACTGTTTTTGGGATTCTCTCCTTATTCTTGTGTATTTGTTTCTTGGCTGTTTATAGTTGTTGTTTGCCCTCTCACTATTGTGTCTTTGTATCTATTCCACAAGTCTCTTTTTTTCTCTTGATTTTTAATATTTTTATTAGACCATTACTTTATTTTCATTTCTGCTTCTTTGTGCCGAGGGATGTAATTTGGGGCTACTATTTCATAAAGTTCACAGAATTTTCTATACATAACATTTAAATCTTGTCCTCTAAGTTCTTTTTCCCAATTTATTTCTAAGAAATATTTCTTTAGGTCATGATAGTTGCCCTTTTTGTGGTTATGGCTCTTTTTGTAACTTTCATTACTGTTAACTATGTCATATGCAATCCCGAAGTTACAACTGCATGGTTGCTCGTGCTGAATGGAGGGAGGGTGATACATAATATTGTCAATATCATTTTCTTCCCTAGTAAATATAAGATCTAGTACTGGTAGTACATCAAATCCTCTTTTTCTGGTGCTTTCTTTTATGTGTTGCATTAAGAAAAACTCCTGCACAAGGTCCAGGAGCTTTTGGTCCCAACAGTTTTCCTGGCTTTTTATATCTAGAGTATTCCAGTTTATATTTGTATTGAAATCTCCAGATAGTATAATTCTTTCATATTTCTCCTCCATTCTATGTAATAATACTCTTAAACTTTGAACTGTACTCTCTGCCAAGTCTTCATATTCGCCGTTTTCCCAAATGTTTGATCTGGGTGGCATGTATAAATTTGCCACAATTACTTTCCCTTCAGGTGTACTATCTCTACTGCAATCAGTTCTACCTGTGAGGGTATAATTATCTAGTTCTATTCCTTTGACTTCCAGATTTTTCTTTTGATCTGCCCTCGTTCTTTGTTTCAAGAACGATCACGAGAAAATGGTCACAAGTATTTTAAAAAAAAATTACTTCAAAAAATCTTGTAGAGCATTTCAACAGCTTTCAAATGACCCCAAAATGAATATTTTAGATTAACCCGAGGAATCCCATCGACGTATGGGTACGTCGCGATGTTTTGTCACAGCTACACCCATCGATGTATGGGTACGTCACGCAATTGTAAAGGTCATAATCTGCACAATTTTCAAGTTTCATGGGTGATTTTTGGTAGGCATATGTGGGAGACCTTCCTCTACCTGCTGTCAAGCGGGGATACTGGCTGGCCCCACCTAACCCCCCCCCCACACTGGGGAATTCACCTGTTAGCAGTAAGCTGGCCAGTAAAGGTATGTTGCACCATGGTCTCTCCAATGACGAAATTCACGGTGAAAGTGATTCCTGAGGTGGAGGACAAAGAAAAAAGAAACTAGAGCAAGAAACAAACAGAAGTGATGATGTGGTAATGTCATAAAGGAAGGTGCCATATAAATGTGTTAAAGCCAATATAGTCTGTTACTACACATAAATTCGTACCAAATACATAAATAAGTACGTAATTGAAAGTGGCTTGAATTAGTTAACCTTTCCATAGTTCGTTTTCTTTAGCCAGGTACCCCGAAAAAGAAGGAAAACAGTTTTAAGCACAGGGTCGCGATTTCTCTATGAATTTTCGATATTTCTCACCAAAAGCGAAGGTTTGAGCCAATAAAATTTTTTCCCCCAAAATGCTCTGGATTTTGTGGTATCATAGGTTGGAAATCGGTCGGAACGTGACGGGTTAAATTACGCAGGAATTAATGTAATTTTTGCATGAAGCTGTTTTAGCCTAAGACCACAGCTGGTGAGGCTAAAAAATGGGAGATACCATTACTGATAGCAAAGGTATTTAAAAAGAATTTACAAATTAAAACAACTGCTATTTTCTTTTGGACAATAGAATATGATTTTTACTGCATACTGCTGTGAGACAATGTCATCAGACGCTTAAAATGGCGAAGATAACAAGCAAATAATTTTAGTCGTCATCCTCATCCTCATCATCTTGAAATATAATGACACTATTTAGACAGTCATCACAATTGCATATCCCTATACATTTTAGGTCTGCTAAAATGCAAGGACATTTTCTTCCATCAGTGCATTTTTCATCCATACAGAATAGGTGGGTCAACTCAAGTAGTTCCTCTGGGGCATATTTCTTCAGCCTTGTTACACACTGCAAATCTTTATCACATTTGACCCAGCCATAATCAAAGGTTAGTGTGCCAGATAATAGTCTGTAGCTTGGCTCTTAGAGTAAGTTGCATAAAGGCATCATCAGTACGTAAGAGGGATGATACTGGTTTGTTAGTTGAGGCTGCCATTCAAAAGCACAGCCCATTGAGGGTATCACGTGACTTACTTTTATTTCCTTTCTCATACATCAAGAGGAGGAACTTTGTAGCTGCTTCTGGCCCAGCTTCCTAATTTTCACAGTCAAACTTTGTCAGTCCCACCAGAGTGTCCTGGTGTTTTTGGAGGATGGTATGGGCAGTACGCTTCCTGAGTTTGAGACCAATGATTGCGTCAAAAACTGTAAGGGCATGTCCAGCTGATGGGATTGAACACTGCTGTTTCCCAAGTGCTTCAGCAAGTTTAGTGCGGATATGTATCTCTCTGGGGGGACAGACTTTCCTGAATGACCAGAGAGCATGTATACATCTTTGCTTAATTTCCCTCAACTTTGGTAGTACAAAAGAAGAACTTAAAACACCCGTATCATCACTTCTGATAACGGTGCATGGAAAATATGACATATGTGTGGCATGCTTGGAATTATTATTACCGAATCACTTACTCACTCTTACTTATCAGTCTCAGTTGACGCTCAGTCTCAAAACTAAGCACGATGGAGACTGCTTCATTCGTGCAAGAAGCTAATGACATGGGGCTTACTAACCCTCAGGAAATTCGAGATTATGTCCTATCGCGTTTTAATTACGAGCAGCAACGTGAAAATGCCGCCCGTGAAGAGCGGAAAATTGAGCGCGAGGAACATCAAAAGCAGCGTGAGTACGAAGAACGGCAGAAAGAGCGCGAACGTGAGTACGAGGAACGAGAGCGAGACAAAGCACGTGAACACGAGCGCCAAGCACGTGAACATGAGCGTGCTGAACGCGAGGCACGTGAAGAACGTGAGCGTGCTGAACGCGAGGCACGTGAAGAACGGGAGCGTGTTGAGCGCGAGGATCGAGAGAGAGAACGTGAACACGAGCCGGAAGTCCTAAAGCTAAAGCGAGACTCCTTGGCTTCAGGGACACCGGGTGCAGCTAATCCAAGCTCCTCTACTGCTCTCTCAGCACCTTTTCTAGCAACTCCATGTCTCAAGCTTCCCTCTTACAAGGAAGGAGAGTGAATCGAGCCATTTATAGCTCATTTCGAAGACATGGCAAACCTGTACAATCTGGATGAGGCAGCTAAGCGGCTTCAGTTCCTTAGCCTGTTTGAGGGCCCCGCCCTCGACATTCTCCACAGAATTCGCGGAGATAATCTCACGTATGAGATGATGAAGACCGCACTCATCAAAGCGTACGGTCTTACTGTTGATCATGCTAGAAGTCAGTTCATGAAGGTGCGTCTCCAGGAAAAGGAGACAGCTGTTCAGTTCCTTGACCGTCTCACGGCATATTTAGGCAAGTGGATGGAGAAGGACGAGACTCCCAGCACACGAGAGGGAATGATCGACCTCGTGCTGCGCACACAGCTGGAAAAGTCATGGCCTGCTGAGCTTATGGCCCAGCTCAAGATGTCCAAAGTGAAGGACACGACACAAATGGTAGAAAAGGCTGATGCTTTCTTTACTGCGTACGGGTACCAAACTCGTAGGCAACAGCCATGGAATAAGAAAGATACTGCCAAGTCTGGGAAGCAATCTCAGACTGAACCCCAGCAACAAGGCCATTCTCAGAATAATGGTCATGGTCCAAACAAACCGCAGAAGGACCAGGGGCAGAATACAGAGAAACCTGACTGGAAGAGGTACAAGCAGTACTCTAACCAGCAGAAGTACCCTAACCAGCAGCAGTACCCTAAACAACAGCAGTATCAGCCACGCAATCGCCAACCGGGACAAACCTTTTCAACACCAGCCCCAGTGTATCAGAGGCAGGAGGCAAACGCAGCCTTCATTCCTAAACAAGCGCACGATGGTGCCGTCCCCACCAGCACAGCTCCTCCTTCACATTTCACTAGTCCCCTCAGATGGTGAACTCTCCTCCACAGGCCATCAGTGCTCCTGCTCCCCAGATGGTGAGTACAACTCCTCATGCATCTAGTTCGGGTACGATCCCTAAGGCAAATACTCCTCTCAGATTTGAAGAGATGTGTGCCATGCAGCCTTATCAATGGCTGGCCGCTTCCTCCAGAGGCCCTCCCACAGGTAACAGTGCCTTCCTTGTTCAGCCAGGGTTTGTGGGAGGTGTTTCTGTTAATGTACTGAGAGACAATGGTTCCTCAGGTTGTACTGTCAGGCAGAGTCTTGTTCGTCCTGAAGAGTATACAGGCAGACAGATCCAAGCTCAGCTTATTGACGGATCAGTGAGATTGTTCCCTGAGGCATGTATCCAGGTAGCATCTCCCTTTTACACAGGTTCAACAGTTGCAGCTGTCATGCAGGAACCTATATTTGACCTCATAATAGGCAATATACCAGGTGCCAAGTATAGTTGCACCTCAGATGTCACTACTCAGACTTCGGCTGCTGCAGTAACACGAGCCATGGCCAAGGCTCCAAACCGTGTCACCCCACTGACTATTGCACTGCCGCAAGATCTGATTTGTAGTCAAGATGTTGTCCAAGAGCAACAGACTGACCCGACCCTTGCTGTTGTGCGGAAGAAACAAAAGGTTAAGGTGACCAAGTATTCACGGGGTGGACGAGCCAGGTTCCTTCGCAAACAAGGACGGCTCTACCGTGAGTCACGAACACTCGAGGGCGAGCTTCGACTGCAGTTTGTCGTTCCCGTGAACTACCGCCAAGCAGTATTAGAATGGGGTCATTGTTTAGCATCAGGAGGTCATATGGGCAATATGGGCAAAAAGAAAACCCAAGGCCGTATCCGTGCTGAATTTTTCTGGCCGGGAATGGGACAGGATATAGACAGTTTTGTGAACTCCTGCAATGTGTGTTGACGTACCACCATTCAGGGAAGCTTCCTTCCTGCGCCGTTTGAATCCACGTACATAATCTCTGAGTTGTGTGAGAGAGGACAGTGGTAATGTGGGTATCTGTCGTACACTGGGTTCCCTAAGACTGTGCTGTTCTAAGAGATTTGAGCAATCCAAGAACTAGCTTGGTTCCCAGTCAGTACTATGCTGCTAAGACCTCACGTCTTGCTTGTTGGTCCCACAGGACATAATATGTCTGAGGTCTGTACATACATATGTACTGTAGCTCATAAGTGCACATTCTCGGCGATTCCAACCGAGGACACCGACGACAAGCCCTTATTAGTCGTAAGCGTAGGGCTTGTGCATATTGTATGTACCGTAGATTAAGGTAGGTTAAGGGGGAAGTCCGAGACCCCGCAGAGGTTATCTGAGGCTGTGTTTGAATCACCTTGTGGTGTGTCTCAAGCTGTGGGCCTCCCTGAGGATTCCCGGAGATTACACAGAAGCCACATGAGTGTTCACACCCACGCAGGGTGTTAAAATGTGACCTGCCCAAGTTTCCATAGGGATTCTCGACTACCTTTACTAATTATAAGTGTATAGTTATAAGCGACCAGTCACGGTGAACCCAACCGAGGACACCAATGACAAACGGGCGGTTGTGGTGACGAGCCTTTTGTAATGATAAGTATAGCTATAAGTGTGCAGTCACGGTGAACCCAACCGAGGACACGGATGACAAATGGGCAGTCGCGGTGACGAGCCCTTTGTAATGATAAGTATAGCTATAAGTGTGCAGTCATGGTGAACCCAACCGAGGACACCGATGACAAACAGGCAGTCGTGGTGACGAGCCCTTTGTAATGATAAGTATAGCTATAAGTGTGCAGTCACGGTGAACCCAACCGAGGACACTGATGACAAACGGGTAGTCGCGGCGATCCCAGCCAAGGGCACCGACGACGAGCCCTTTATTAGGCGTAAGTGTAGGTAAAAAAAAAAGGCAACTATTAAGGAAACAATGGCGACATATGTACGAAACTTGCTGCTAACTGACTTTCAGCTAAAGAGTACTTTCTTTTGTGTATGGATTGATTGCTGGGTGGATGAAATTGTAATTTAGTGCAAATTCTTTCATTGACACTATTGATGCTCCACCTTGACTCATCCCACAGGTACAGTTGTTGGGTGAAGATGTCCAGGACCATTGATTGTCTCTGCTGCACACTGCCACTTCTTCTCCTCTGCCCTCGTCGCCTTTATTGTTGCATTAATATGTATTATTGCTTTACACGTAGGTACAGTTACACTACAACTGTCACACCTACACCGTGTATCACATACACCACGCTACATAACAATTAGTTGTCAATGTAAATGTAGCGAACTTTCGCTCAGTTTGACCTGAGTACAGGATTTTTCACTGTCGTCTCGGAGTTTTTCCCTCAAGCTTGCTTTCCTTAACGTAAATACGAGGTTTTTACGCTCATGTTTTTCTCCTGTAACAGGATGGTACACACACCACAGTGTGAATCTTGTGTGACTGAGCTAGGATGCATATATACAGTATACTGTATATAATGTCAAATTTTACTAAAGTAAAATTTGAATTTTTTCTGGGGCGTAATGTTACGAATTTTCTACATCGTAAAATCATGCAAAGTAAATTGTGACATCGAGTGATTTTGCGGGAAGAATGAATTATTATGAAATGTACGATGTTTCGCTCATTCTCTCAAACCGTCCGCTCGCGTGCTTGTATTCGCATCAAGTTGCCAAAACTTTTGTCATTCTTTCGCGAGTGATTGTTTTTATGTGCGGGTGGTGCCTTCCTCTGAGCGATAATTTTTGAATTGTCGCTCCCTCGCTCCCGCTCTGAGCCATTACATGCCGGTCGCACCCCTTCACACGCTCTCGCGCCGTGTATTCAAATCAGAGCTCAGTCTGTCTGTAGACACGGCGCGTCGTGGTACGCCTCGAAAGGCTTGAGTGATTTCTTAGCGATTTCAGATCTCAGCTTGTGTTGGCATGTATCGTCGTAGCTCCCACCCCCTTGGTGATCGTCGCAGCAGCTCGGTCTCATCTATACTGATTAGTATTTTCTTGTTTTCCTAGGCTTAAGTTTTTGAGAAATTTAGCTGCCTGTCTGAGTGTCTGAGTGAGTGCATTTCCCTTCCTTTGATTTGAATTGGAGTCATGTAACGTAAATTTATTTGCTTGTATTTGATAAATTTACAGTTCGTTTTCTTGAGCTTTGTTAAACATAACAGTCGTGTTTAATTTTCCCACTTATTTAATACAGTTTTGCTACTCCACGTTAGCACAACTCTTTGTATTAAATCACGACTGGTACTTAGGCCAGCTTTTGGCATTAATCCTTAAATCCGTTGTGCTAGCTAGGAGTTTGGCTCAGCCAAGATCCTGTTTATCTTTATTATCATTTTTTTTATTGTTAAGGGGAGAAACTAACTTTCTCAGAGGCCAACGGTACAATATCACAGCCTACTTGAGCGTCTAGTCTCTGCTGTGTACCGTTGAGAAAGTCTATAAATTCTCGACCCTAGAGAATTGGCGAAGTAAGCCAGCATAAAGTGAAATCGCTGCTTGATTTCACGAATCTATTCTCTCGTAGTAAATGACTCGATAGTCATTCTTAGCACACATAGCTATTATATTGTATACTCGAATTATACAGTATCACATTTATCTTTTGAATTATACACTTATCCTTTTGAAATACCTAAATTTCCCCTGACAAATACAACGGTCTCAGTATCAAGGTCAGGATACATGTAGAGTGCAATCAGCTTCTTGACTACAGTTTCTCCAAGGTCATCAAAGGTTTTGAACTGTGAACTGTGATTCGTCTACACCTTGGATAATGCTCATGCCATCAATGATGTATTGGAGTGATCCATATTACTAAGGGGGAATATTAATTCTGGTTTATTTTGCTTGCTGGCAATGAATATTGTGAGCTTAGGTGTAAAGTTTTGAGACACCAAATTATTGCCAAACTGGGTGATATATACTGGTGCCACATCTTACCCAAAGTTTGAGCCTAATAATCAAAATTGTTGTGTTAATTTTTTTTTATCTGAAAAAAAGTGCTTGCTTTACATCATTGGAGACTATATTCTAGTAATACCCGTATTTCTTTCTTTTTTCAGGGATTTTCCTTTTGAGTTATTATTAAACTGTTCCCTGCCCCAGCCGGGATTCGATCCTGGGTCCATTAGGACTGTAGGCCGCCTCTCTACCGATTCAGCCACCGCCTGCTTGTGATCGATAGGTCTGCTTCGCCAGACAGACCGGGGTAGGGCAATAACATCAACTAAAAATGGAGCACTTCAACAAACTTAATGTAAGCAGTATAAAATTATAAGTGGGTAAAAAGTGTCAAGCTTGCGTATTTTATATTTGACAGTCAACCAATACAATTAGTTAACCTTGAACTTAATCCCTGTACACTACAGTGAATGCATATAAAACTTTACAGTATGAAAAAAAAAAAAAAAGCTAAGTATGGGCAAATATACTCTTAACCCGTCATGTCCCGACCGATTTCCCACCTCCGATACCCCCCAGCCCCGAGCATTTTTTTTTTTTTTGGCTTAAACCTTTGCTTTTGGTGAGAAACATCGAGAAATAATAGAGAAATCGCCCTCCTGAGGCTATAAATTGTGCTACAGGTGATGAGTCAGCCTTACGTTTTCCCTCTTTCTCAGGGTACCTGGCTAAAGAAAACGAACTATGGAAGGGTTAACTAATTCAAGCCACCTTAAATTACGTATTTATTTATGTATTTGGTACGAATTTATGTGTAGTACAAGACTATATTGGTTTTCACACATTTATATAGGCAATAGAAGCATTGTTCAGTCACAAAACACATCCACATATGGCACCTTCCTTTATGACATTACCACCTCATCACTTCTGTTTGTTTCTTGCTCTAGCTTCTTTATTTCTTTGTCCTCTACTTCAGGAATCACTTTCACCGTGAATTTCGTCATTGGAGAGACCGTGGGACAACATACCTTTACTGGCCAGCTTACTGCTAACAGGTGAATTGCCCAGTGTGGGGGGGAAGGGGGGGTTAGGTGGGGCCAGGCAATATCCCCACTTGACAACAGGTAGAGGAGGGTCTCCCACATATTCCTACCAAAAATCACCCATGAAACTTGAAAATTCTGCAAATTATGGCCCTTGCAATTGCGTGACATACCCGTACATCGATGGGTCTAGCTGTGACAAATTGTTGCGACGTACCCATACGTCGATGGGATGCCTCGGTTAATGTGGCCAAAAGGATTTGTGAACATATCGATTTGTTGGTGAAATGACCACGGTTCTTGGTCGAAGTGGTTGTCAAGTGTGGGCAGATCAACTCTAAATGTGGTCGAATTGACATGAGGGAGAACTGAAGATAAAGCCCTTTCCCAGTACCAAACACAACCCTTCCGAACACCACCACCATTACTCTTCCCAGCACTACTACCACTACTACCACCACCAGCACCACCAACAACACCTCCAACCTAACCTTCCACCACCATCACCACCACCATTACCTTTCCCAGCACCATTACCACTACTCTTACCACCACCAGCACCACCGCTAGCACCACCACCATCATTCATCCTAGCACTACTATCATTACCCTTTGCACCACCCCCACACCACCATCACCATTACTCTTCCTAGCACCACTACCACTAACCTTACCACCACCAGCACAACCAACAAAGCTTCTACCCATACCGCCACTCCCAGTACCACTACCAGCACTAATATTACCATCATCACAATCACCACCATCACAATCACCACCATCACTACCTATATCTCCAGAACTACCACCACCACAACCACCACTACCAACGTCACTGAAATTAATCTTAAACAAACAACATTACCTTACTACCACCGTCACGAGCATATCCTTACCACTATACTGCCACTATTACTACGCTTACCACGACCACCAACTCCTCCAGTACCTTTACCACTATTATCACTAACCTCAATAGTCCTATCACCACCACAACCACCACTAACCTACACTAAAGCATAAAGATACAAATAGTTAAACCTACAATAATAGGAAAAAAATACCTCAACCAACAGAACACCATCGACTACAGATATGGAATGCTTCTCTACATTACATACCTGCACTCATCACCTGGTGACTGTCGGCCGAGGCACATGGTTTAATACAGGGGACATCTGTATATGAAAGAGAACTAGATGGGTCTAGAACTATTCCATATACATCAACTGTCGGCCTTAATTAAAAAGACTTATACAAAAAGATGGAGCTCATATACATATTTACAAAAAATGAAGTACCTCGTCCAACATAACACCATCGACTATAAACGTCCAGTACCTTTCTATCGCACACTTGCACTGATCAACTGTTGAACGTCAGGCGAGGAACATAATTCAGTACAGACGACATCAGTACAGAGAAAGGGAGGTGTGATGGAGGGATGGAGAAAAAAGAGGGAGAAGATGAAATAAAAATGGAGAGATATGAGAGGTGAGATGAGATGGAAGTTGGAGTGAAAGTTTTTTTTTTTTTTTATGCAAAGAAGAAGGAACCAAGGGCCATGAGCCCGCATACTGCTCCTTCCAAGAAAAAGTAAAAACAATACAAAGAGAGCCAAATTCAAGATCCATTCATTTCGAGATGCCTGGACACACTGCGTTTGAAAGATTGGAGATCATAGGAAGCAGGGAATACAGACAGAGAGAGACAGTTCCAGAGTTGACCAGTTGCATAAATGAAGGACTGGGAGTAACGGTTAACTCTTGCATTAGAGAGTTGGACAGAAAAGGGATGAGAGTTTGTTGCTAGACGGGTACTATGTGCCCGTCGTAGAGGTGGAGGGATGCAAGCAGACAGTTCAGAGGAACAGTGGCCATTGAAGTAGCGATAGAAGAGAGATAAAGATGCAACAGTGCGGCGAAGAGACAAAGGTTGAAGGGAATCAGTAAGAAGAGGAGAGTTAATAAGACGAAAAGCCTTTGAATCAACCCTGTTGAGAAGAACCGCATGTGGGGAGCCTCCCCACACATGAGAGTTGTACTCCATACACGGGCGAATAAAGTGGAGTGAAGGTGAGGGGGGCAGGGGGTGAGGGGAAGAAGAAGTGATTAAGAGAAGAGGAGAGGGAGGGGAAGAAGGGAAGTATGGGTAGGGGTGGACGATGGGTGAAAGGGAGGTGCAAGGGGGGGGGGAGTACAGGTAAATTCAATTATTTTAAATTATTTTAAGAGAATCCCTGGACACCTGGGCAAGTATTTTCGTCACTTAAGGAGGCTCCCCAGCATCTCTTCCTTGGCGATTTATCTTTTGGATACGGACGGTTAATATAAATTTTATACGTTATTTATGAAGAGTGTGGTGATATAAGAATGACTTAAATAACACAAAAGATGATAGAAAGACATAATAAGCAAAATAAATTGATTAGGAAGAGGTTTTAGGGAGATTCCTTAGCCGACAAGAATACGCGTCGTGGTGATAATTTAAAGGTTTATTAATTATTCATCTCCTTCCTCTTTGTAAAGGGTAGTCCTCAAACTGTGGTTTCGTAGCAGGCTCAAGTTCCTCCTCTCCCTGGCACCCCACCCTCCTCCTCCTCACATCAGCGCCACCACATGAAGGCTGCCCCCTATAGCATCCCTGGTGAAAAAAGTCATCATTTAGAAGTTCCCTAACACCTTTTCTTAACTGATGTATTTTGCTTATTACACCTTACTTTCCTCCTCTGTGTTACATCAGTCCTACTAATATCGCCATACTCTGCATAATAACGTACGAAAAGATATTAACCTGGCCTGTCCAAAAATAAATCGATAAGGAAGAGGTGCTAGGGACCGTCCTTAAACATTAAAAGGTTGCAGCTAACTTGTTTCTCCTAATAAGTTACTTTGTTCACTTTCTGAATGATCATACATATAATAGCCTAGTAGCAGTAGCAGTAGTGGTAGTAGCAGCAGCAGTAAGAAGAAGAACATGAACAAGAAGAAAAAACAGGAACAGCGGTAATAATGATACTACTACTGCTACTTTTGCTACTACAGGACTGCTACTGCTACCACTACTAGTACTATTAGTACTAGCAGTAACAACGGCAATGATGGTAATAAAAGCAACAGCAACAATAATAATGATTACTACTACTACTATCACTACTAGCCTACACTACTACTACTACTATTCCTCCTCCTACAACTACTACCTCTCCTCCTTCTGCTACTACTACTAGGCTACTACTAGTACAACTACTACTGCCCTAGTACTACTACTACTACGGCTAATAAGAAACACGTGGAGGCTCCCAAACAGACTCTTCCATGGGCAATAGAACCATTGTTAAAAATTAGTAAGGTAAAAACAACATAGTATTACCTCATAAAATTCTATTATATATATATATATATTCTACATTATTCATATTTACTGATTTTGTTTTTTTCACATTCACACACACATTCACTCACAGATTCACTCATTCATTCATACTTGTGGGTTAGTTATCATATCTCTCATGCACACATACTCTCACACACACATTCACCTCAGTCCCAAACTCTTCCCCTCCCTCTGTCTCAACTCCAATCTTCATATTTATCTCTATTTCTCCAGCTTGCACCGCACATCCTCCATTTCCTCTGCTAGCCTTGGACTGGTGAAGAGACGGAAGGCAGCAGGACAATGGAGGGAGATAGATGTTGATGGAGAGACTGAGATCGACAGAGATTGAGTCGCAGGGGAGAGGGGAGCAAGGGGTGAGGGTGGAGCAGACGGGGGTGAGGGTGGAGCAGACGGGGGTGAAGACTGTACAGACGGGGGCGACGGTGGAGCGGACAGGAGTGGGGGTAGAGTTGACGAAGGTGAGGGTAGAGGAGGGGGTAAGGTTGGAGGAAGGGGTGAGGGTGGAGGAAGGGACGAAGGAGGAGTAGGAGGGGATGGGGGTGAAGAGGGACCTCGTATAGGAAAGGAGGGAGGAGAAAAGGAGTGAGGCAGGGGGAGGGGGAGTGAGGGAGTGAGGAGTGGTGGTGGGGACTGGGGATCCCTGTTCACCACTCATCGCCCCACTCGACACCCGCTTAATCCCACCCAAAATCTCCTTAATCCCAGCCCACAGACCCCTAATCCCACTCACAACCCACATCATCGCATTCCACACCGC
>JAGKTI010011523.1:0-26248 GCA_018397915.1 Birgus latro | reverse complement strand
CACACTTTACCACCGTACCACAGAGGCTGTCTCATGTGACTTATTCTTAGCTTATTAAAATCGTTTGGCAATACCTGGAATCCAATACTTGAATCATCCAGACACTGAGCGCGTTAATGGTACCAATTCGATAAAAACACTTTCACGCCACACGCCTAACTATCAGCCAAACATAATCGCCTGGTGTCAGCCGGCAGTTATTACTAGGGTTGTCCCGATTATGAAAAGGCAAAAAATCATCATCATCATCATCATCATCATCATCATCATCATCATCATCATCATCATCATCATCATCATCATCATCCTATCACTCTGTTAGACTTATAAATGGATTGGGTAAGAGGTAGAGATCGAAATATAAAAAAGAGTGCAGTACGAAACACACCTATATCATTCTCATCAGTAGAGTGAAAATGAACGAGAGACAGAGAACGCGATGTAATAAAAGCTGGCGAATTATAATAAGCTGGCGTAAAACACATCCATGGAGGCAAATTATAAAGGCCCACTTAACCATCAAACCCACTCCACATAATGCTACAATCAACATCAAAGAGCTCCAGCACTGAGCTCAGCATGATGGACTCGACAACAAAGGGTGAGGTGAGGTAGATAGCTAGGTAGGTAGGTAGGTAGGTAGATGGAATGATGGATGGATAGATGGATGGACGGATGGATAAATGGATGGAGAGATGAATGAATGGATGGATGGACAGATAGATAGGTCAGCAGACAGGTAGAAAGGAAAATAGAAAATAGAACAAGCTGATATAGATACAGTAGATATAGACTGAAAGACACCGATTGAGAGAGAGAGAGAGAGAGAGAGAGAGAGAGAGAGAGAGAGAGAGAGAGAGAGCCTAATTAATATATGTGAGCTCCATTACGAGGAGGAGAGGACGGGAGAAGCCTCACTAGGGCCACAGTAAATCACAAAAGATAGGTAATAATTTACTCATTTGACCACCCTTACTGAGTGTCATAGTAAGGCAGACAACAGCATTATCAGCCATTACACATAGTGAAAGGAGATATAAATATTAATCTTCTATTTACCGTTATTTCCACACCTTTAATGAATACAATTATAAAAATCAGGTTCGTAACAGAATGGGTATAGTTATCATCCATTATTATATTCAGTTAATGGTGATAAGATTATCCGCCTTTTTAATACATATTCATTCATTCATTCATCATATAACCCAGTGTCACCCTATTAGGCATGTAGGAACCCATGGCAAGGCAAGTTGGTCCTGATATTTAAGATGAGAGTGACCAGCCTCCCTCATCCCTGAGTGGAATTATGTTAGCAGTAAACCCCAACCACCCCATGCATATAAACCTACACTGGCTCAATCCGATTGGAGCGTCTTAATTGCCCACTAAACCAACAGGCGCCATAATTTTTTTATATGGTTACCACCCAGCGTAGTAAATGATTTCCTTATGTACAAGAAATCATTTGGTTTGTCAAACGATGTAGAGTCACCCGTAGACAGAAAGAAAAATAGAAGAGGATGGAAAGAAGGAAGGAAGACAGGAAAGGACAGGCACCCGAGAGCAGCACTACATCGAGTGAGTGTATGGTGAGCGCCCCCACCAACTCACATTTGCTAAACAATTTTTTTTTGTTTTTGGTCTGCTGAAAATTATATCGATATTCTACAAATTCTACACAGTTTTGGACGCAACAGTGTCCTGCAAGGAGACGTTTGCGTATAAAAATTATCAGTGAAGCTGACTTGCTAAGCTTCACCATGTTAAGCAAGGTCACTGTATCTGTCAAACAAAAAGTGTTCGTTGTTCAATCGCCAGGAACCATTATTAATGAGGATCTAGCTCGTGCATTGAGTATGGTCAACAAACACCTAACTGGCAATATTTATGTGTACAGGTGGCCCTTATACAGTATATCGCTCTACTTCCACTTCGCCGGGCAATTTTTCATGTGCTGTGGGGACGGCTTAGTCAGTGGTATCAGTATCTACACTGCATCATTTATTCATTTCCTACTCCAAATGTCACACCACGCCCACACTAGCCGGCTGAGCCGTTCTCGCAACCCATAAGATACTGCCACATAAACTTCTAGCAAAGGGTTATTTACGTCCCTCCCCCTTGTATTTTTAAAAGGAAGTAGGGCAGGCATAATTATACTGAATATACAATATGAAAGTAATCCCAATACTGTGTCATGATATACACATAGCAGTGAAAAATTCCACCGTATTGAAGATAGTTGTGACTTTGATGCTTCCTACTATGGCAAACTTTTACTTTGCCCCGTCTTCCCTCCGATCTGTAAACACAGACGAAATAATATGCATCACCACAATTGTAACAAAATGAATATAAAAAAAGTGTTGACCTAACAGTGATAAAGAACAAGGAGTAAGTTTCTTTGAGATGGGAGACCAGTGAAAATCACCTAGCTTTTCTACATTCTGTAAGGAAATGACATTCCACAAATTTTTAACCAACTACCTTGCCAAAGGTTTTAACACGACCACTTATTCTTCTACAATTAATTAATATCTTTTCTCTTTCTAGAGACACTTGTTAAAGTGAGTTTTTGCAGGTGTGTCAGTCAGTTGCAAGAACACCCTCCCAAAGAAGAATCTGCCCCTTTGTGTACGATGGTTGTGAATATGAGCAACTTCCGCAGACACACATGAGTCCATAAATGTGGTGCCTCAAAACACATACCACACAGTAAGTGAATCTTTTTGCAATTTTGAGTTCTGGTAATTATCAGAAATAATATTTGCATTATAATTACAGGATGCCTCATACATCACAGTGCTTCATCCATGTTTCAGAATGATACGTGCTGTAAGAGTACCGATACTTTTGGGGAGGGTGTGATAGCTACCATCATCCCCGCACTTGATGTAGTGCTGCCTACTTCTTCTTTTTCCTTTTTCATTCTATTTTTAGGTCTGCCCTCCTGTCTTCCTACTTCTTTATTTCCTTCCTGTCACTTTTTATTACTCTTTCCACTGAGGGTGACTCTACACAGAGTGACAAGTCAAATGATTTCAACTTTCTTGCAATCCATGACACCATTTACAAGGCTGGGTTGTAATTATATAGTAACCAGATTATGGGGTCAAGTGGAGCCTCCTATGGTGCCCCTGTTAAATGAGTGAATGAACGCAAATGTGGCATCCACCCAGGAACCAAATCACCACACTTTTCACCGCACCTCGCTGGGGTGGGGTGCTGTCTGCCGCAAGGGAATATCGGTTCCCTGCACGGGATGACTCTATAGAGGTGGTTGTTTGCCTGTGGTTGGTGGGTCTGCTTGGCCAGACAGACTGGAGCAGATCAACAACAACCACAAATCAGTGTTTTATCTCTCCTGACATTTGTGGACAACTGACATTTTTCTGATCCCCTCCAAGCACCAGTTAAGTATGCATTATGTTCTCAAGATTCTTTCAAGCTTCAATGATTAATAAAGGCCACTACTGGTTACCTATTGGATTTCAGTGCAGTACAAACATTCGGCTAATTTTTGTTCAGAAAATTTTGTTTAGAAAATCTGAAAATTGTGGAGAATCTGATGTCAAAAGAGGAAAAATACAGTTTTCGGATTAAGTCAGTAATGAGTATTTTGTTTGCTGACTAAGCTTTTGTAGCTGTGTTGGCTTCTGTCTTTTATTTGGTGGTCTTCCCGAACTGTTGGAATTCCCCAGACTCTGCCCATTACTGACCACTGATATATTAAACATTTGATAAACTGTATATTCACACATCCGTAACGAGAGAAGTCTCATACTGTGTCAAGTGTCTCGGTGACAGTATGCCACCAATTATCACGTTAGTAAATGCTTACAGACTAGATCCTTTACATAAGAAAGCTTTGTTTTTAAAATGTGTTCTCTGTATCTTAACTCTATGTAATCATTACTTCACAAAACACATTAGACATTTTTTTTTTAGATTTTCAAACTCATATGATGTTAACATTCTCTTGAATTAAAAACAGTTCTTTTAGAACGATGTATGTGCATTACGAGAAGCGAACTCGACTCTGAAGACAATATAAAAATGCCTAATAAGAGAAGAAAACAATAAAACCAGAAACATTAAGTTTATAAATTTTCATTGTAGTGAGTAATATACTTAGTGTAGCAGGGGTAAATAAGCCTCCAGAGTCAGCCATTCCCAGTCAGTCTTTCAAAGGAGTCATATTCTTACGGAGATTATTAACTTTGCTGACTCGTTGGTAACTCTCCTTCCCTTTCTTCAAAATTTAATGATCGAATGATCATAGGCAATAATTCACATATCAAACTACGTAGCCTGATTACAGACAACCTCAAAACGCATCACTGCCTACGTCCAAAGTGCATACTCATATATCCTCCACTAAAGAAGTTAGGAACGGACTCTCCCTCGAACAGTCACGGGGAGATGGGACTACTATAAATCAACCAGGAAATGAGCACGTTCATGGGTCTGAAAATGATCTTCCAACTGCATTTGGCAACAGCAATTCAAGTTCTTCTCAAATCTCCAGTTGAGATCAAGAGGAAGACTAGCAAATCTATGAGATAGTAAACTAATTCCTTGACCTGGCTCATCTCAGAGTTGTAGGTCATCCTGAAAAAGTTTGTCAGACACCTACTACATGCTTTAGTCCATGGAGTTCTTAACCGGGGGTATCCATACCCCTTGGAGGTATGGGTCTCGTTCTCAGAATGAGTAAAAAAAAAAAAAAGATAGCGATTGTCGTTTTTCAACAAGGAAATATATAGGATTTAATCAGAATGACTTTATTTCCTGTTCTGTTACTGTTTATCCACATCTAAAGCAAACCCAAGCTACTGGTATCCTTTTCAGTCATATACAAGCACTTAATGGGAATTGTGATTATGACGATTTCGACAGTCTGGCGAAGGGGATTGGGGACATCCTGGGCAATAGACCCAAGGTCTAGACAGGGGAAAAAGGCTAAGACCCCCTCCTTTAGTTGTTCATGGACAAAGTTATACCCAGAATAAAGATGACACTCTAGTGATGAGACACCAATCTTACGCACATCCACAACCATACATTGTAACACTTGCGACATTTAACACCTGTCACCTAAACGTTTTCGTGCCCTGCCCCTCACTGATTATCCTGCTTCTAAACACACTTACGGAAACTTAACAATCTCTCAATACTTTTACTGCATAATATGTACTACGAAGGATACCCATGCTGGGCACATCTAATGAAGATATGATCACTTCGCTTGAAAGGCTTCAAAACTGACTATTTCTATAAAGAATTTGCCTGTATTACAAACTCATTAAGAAATCTGTTGTAAAAAGTCTATCTTCTTTAATAACAAGCAGTTCGGTCTAAACATAAGCACTAATCACAAGGCCTTTACAGTACCATACCTATTTTCCCCTGAAACCCGTAAATATCACCGAGGTACAGCACCGGGGAACAGGGTACTAACACAATGACGTTCAGGACGATTGAAGGATATTCGGTTCAATTCCCCAGTCCATCACTATACCCTTAATCCCATTACTGAGGAAGATTGACCCCAAAATGAACACGTCGCCTGGCAAGAGTAACCTAATATTACCTTAGGCTTACGTTATGTGTACATTTTTTGGCTTAAGGATATCATGCTTGACAAAATTATGCTGGATCAATGTTATATACTGTACATTCACCCGACATTAAACAAATACCCGTATCTAATATATTGTCTATAAAACAGATAACAACAACAGCAACAACAACAACAACAAAACAACAACAACGACAACGAAAATAATAATAATAATAATTAGTTACTTATATGCTTCTTGTGTTGCCACATTACGGAAGCATCGCCATAACGGTTTATTGTATCGATTGTCTTTGTAGTTACGCAAATGAAGTTTTGGCATCATAAACTGTGACCTTTATAAGTAGTTCAAGGTCATTCATATTTGGAACATGTACTCAGAGTAACCTAAGGTAGCTTCTTGTGTAATATCAACAAGATCTAAAGACAAAGGTGTGCATGGAAGAAATTAATGAAGTATGGATACATTTTACATTTGTCTCAATACCTGGCTTACTATATGCTTAGCTGTAACTATATTCCCTTCAGATAATGAGAGGGACCACAGCTATATTTCTGAAAAAGGTACAGGTTTACAGCCTTTGTGGTTTTCTCTATAACTTGTTACAAAGAAAACCATCTATCTATCCATCATCCAATCCTATGTCGCTCCATGCGGAGCGTAGGAACTCGGGGCTAGGCAGGTTGGTCCTGACATTTAAGATGAGAGTGACCAGCCTCACTCATCCCTGAGTGGCATTACATGAGCAATAAACCCAAACCACACCTTGGATATAAACCTTCACCAGTTCAATCCGACTTGAGCTCCTTAATTACCCACTAAAACACCAGGCGCCAAAATTTGGTTTTATGGTTACAACCCAGCGTAGTAAATGGTCTTCTGGTGTACAGGAAACCATTTGGCCTGTTACTCAGAGTAAAGTCACTCACAGGCAGAAGGAAGAGGAAAGAATGAGAGAAAGACCGAGGAGGGAGTGTAAAATCACCCATAGGCAGAAGGACGAGGAAAGAATGAAGGAAAGAAAGACAGAAGAGGATGGAAGAAAAGAAGGATGAAGGAGAGGAAACGGCAGACACCTGAGAGCAGCACTACATCGAGTGAGTGGATGGTAAGCGCCCCCACCTACCACTTACAAAGAAAACACTAAACAGATTTGAAATCGGTACTTCCCACTAAGCTAAATGGCAAAGTATTCAGCCAAAATCCTCATTTTTTTTTTTTAAATCAAAGGATTTTCAACCAAATAGCAGTACTGTACCTCAGTTTCTGAGACATTTCAATTTCAAATATGCAATTTCTGCACCTAAAATGAGCATATGACCTTCAAAAACAGGTCAAGGTCATTTATTACTGGCACGAGTACTTGGGTTACCCTAGGGTACCATCCTGTGTGATATCATCGACCTAAGAAAAAGAAAAAAGGGCAAAGAAAAATAATAATAATAATACTTACCAAAACAATAAGCTCCGCAATATCAATGGCGAAGCTTAATAAACTAATACAACATCCGAACGATACTTGACAGGAAAGTTCTACACCACCATTATTCACGAATGCCAAGGACAAAATAAATAAGTAAAATAATATTCTCAAGCTTCTCCAAGCAGCCTCACACTGTCCCCGACATCAGAAAAAAAGGGGGCAGCTGCTTGGCGTAAGGAAAATACAGAGACAATATATAAAAGTGGCGCACAACACAGCCAAGATAATGAAGGAATTCCCCTGCGTCGAGGCCACTCAAGTGAGCTTCCGTCTCGCCACACCACCTCTCTCTCCCCTTCATCACATCCTCACCACCTCCTCACACCACCATGTCCACATCAACAAACCATTTCTTTTCCATAACAATTGTACAGTTTTCTATATCCCCACTCCGTTTTCCAACACCATCTCTCTCCGTTACTATACCCACACCCCCTCCTCACACCACCATTTCCACACCAACAAATCATTTCTTTTCCACACCAACTATACAATTTTCTGCATCTCACACCATTTTCCAACACCATCTCTCTCTGTTACAATACCCACACCATTTCCTCATACCATTTTCAGCGACAAACCATTATTTTTTTTTTTAATTCCCATATCACCACACAATTTTCTGCACATTCACACCATTTTCCAACACCATCTCTCCCCGTTACCACACCCACACCACTTCACACCGTCTTCATAGCACCGTACCATTCATATTCGTTTCCACACCACCTACCCACTACACTATAATATTTTCTTTATTCTCACGTTACTTTCCTAAGCCTTCTTCTTCCGATATCACAGCCACACCATGCACACATCCCACACCATTTCCACATCACCAGACAGCCCTCATTGCTCCCACACTACCCTCTCACATCATTTCAGCATCATTATACAACTGTTAACATTTTCACACCACTTCTCACACCATCACTCCGCTGTCCCATCCACTCCATCTTCCCACACCTATTCCACACCACCATACAGCTCTTATCCACGCTGCCCTCCCACATGATTTCCATATCATTACACCACTTTTCATACCATCTCTCTCATAACATCTCTCATTCTTGTCATATTCACCATCTCTCCTTGTCATATCCCCCATCTCTCCTTCTTGTCATATCCACACCACCATTCCACACCATTTGCACACCAAGTTACCATTTTCTGCTTTCTGGCACCATCTCTTCACGACCACATCCACACCACCATAAACTGTCGTCATTCTCGCATCATATTTCCACACCAACTCTCCCCGCCACAACACACTCACTGCCTCCCCACACCATTTACCACCACCTTAATCTTCTCTAAGGTACGACATTCACACCACCTCTCTCAAAACCATACCAGTTTCTTCATTTCCACACCACTTTTCCAAACCATCTCCACATGTCCATGACATTGTAATTACTCCACATCATTCCGAAGTGCAGTTTCCACACCATTTTCACGTGCAGTTTCTCTCCACCACCACACCCACACCACTTCCCCACACCATTCCCACACAGTCTTATCATCTCCACTCTTACAATACCTCTCATCGCACAAACACACTCCAACATCGTCTCTCAGCACCATTCTCACATCATACCACTGTCATCACTCCTGCACCACTTTCTCACATCATTTTTTTCTGTTAAAACACACGCATACACGCACGCACGCAAGCAAGTACACACCCACCCACCCACACACACACAAAACATGCCACTCTCATCGCTCCCACACCACCGTGCCACTGTCTTTATACCCACGTCAGTTTCATACCACATCCCTGCACCCGCACCATCTCACCACCCCGTCACACCAGCACACCAGCTTCATCTTTTTTCGACCACTACACCACTTCATCTTTCTAAAGCTTCCCACACCATTTTTCTCCGCTCCTTCACCTCCACACTAGTTCTTCTAAATTCTAAATCCACCACACGTAAAGCACACTCCGGAATCACTTTCACATCTTTTCTCTTTACTCCAACCATCACGCCACCTTCCCACAAAACTTTCTAATAATTCTTCTTCAGCACTGCCAAATCCCTCTCCCTGACATTAATCTAAGCCTTCTTCCTTTCGTCTCTCTATGACATTCCATATTATTCAACTTCCAAACCACACCCCTTTTCTTATGTTATTTTTACATCACCTCTACCCACAAAGAGTCCTGACCATTCCTCTTTCCTAGCCGGTAATATGAGGTCTTGTCTTATTTCTCCCTCTCTTTCCCCGTGATATTCCAAGCCACTACACTTCCAGACCCACATCTACTTTCTTATACAATTTTCTTACAGTCTCTCCGCCACTGCATCCACACCATCGTTACATCAGCTCTACACACACCCTATATTGGCACCAAACCCACACCATCCCACATCCTCACTAAATCCACCCCACATCCACGCCACCCTCCCTTCACTCCAACATTCTTTTACCATCTCCCTCACCACACATATATCTTCTGCCATCCTATACATCTCCATCAACATCACCAACACTGGTACCACCACTACCATAACAGCTATATCATTACCCCCGCCAGCAGCAGCATATCTTAGCCTGTTGAACTCGAAGACGTCTTTTGTGTTATATTCTTGTCAATTCCAGACGATTTTTGCTGGGGCTGTGGAGAGACTTCGAGCTAGATGGGTTAGATACACCCTTCATTATTTTTAATCCCATCAGTACAAGAAATCTCTCCTTAGCTGAATAAAATCGTCTGGATGGAGCAAGAATACCCCCCCCACCGAAAAAAAAACGTCCTTGGGGTGAAAGGGTTAACTACAATATTCTCTTTTCACTTTAACTTTGCCGAAAACTGCCGAATTTTTGCTGTAGATTAACATTAGAATACGCTGCTACTCAGAAAGAATTGCTTTGAAAAAGATATGGAGCTGCAGTATTGTCTCACTCTGATGCTGAGCTACGTGAAACACACTGCAAAAGGACGAAAACCTGGGCCAAGTTAAGGTGAGAGATCTTTACCATCACAAGTGGTCTCACCCCTACGCTATCACCATTTCCAGTACTACCGTTGCCCTAACACCTCCACTAACACCACCATCACAGTCATACTTGCACCACGTTCACCAACACTGCTCCCACACTCACTCTTACACCACCATCGCCCATAAATGCCATCATACCTACACCATCACTACCATCACCACTACCATCACACCCAATGCAAAACCACTTTTCTGACAACGCACCACGAACAGCAACATAACCTCTTTTCATAACCTTACCGTCACCATTACTATAACACCTACACCACCATCTCAAGCACTGTTATTACATCCACCCACAACTACAACTCTCACAGCTACCACATCATCACTACAAACAGTACCATAACAACTCCATCACAACCAATATAAAATTCACACCACCGCATCCGTGCCCTCTCACCTGCACCACTATGCACATAACGCCTCTGCCACCACCAACACCACTTCCCTCACACCTGCACTATCAACGTCACTAATTTTAAACCACTATAACCACTGCCCTGATACTTTCACCACCACAACCAATATAACCACGCCACCACCATCACCACCACCGTCACCACCAGAGTCCTCAGTCCAATACAATAACATTACAACTGTCTTCACTCTTATACCACTCTAACTGCAGTCAACTCGAGGCCACCACACCACCGCCCTCACACCAACAGCACAAAAAACACAACCACAACATAACCGCCACCACCACTACCACTGCTCTAACACCTACACCATCTAAAACACTACACTACCAGCACCACACCATTCCACTCACACCTACACCACCACAAACATAACCATACCATCACCACATCATTGCCCCACGTTTACATCACCAACATAACCACACCATCACCACACGTACACTACCACTGCGATCACGTCTACACCACCACAAACGCAGCAACACCAACATCACACCCCTGCCTTCACATCTACACCACCAACACACCCCTGCCTTCACATCTACACCAGCAACACCGCCGCTATTCATGAGACACACTAAGATCTCCCATCCAGCTCAAACACAGAGGCTCTCTCACCTCCTCTCTCTATCTCCTTGCCTACCCCTCCACCTAACCTACGTCACCACTACCACCACATTACTCCACTTGCCTAACCACCACACCACCGAGCCACACAGTCCCCACCACACCACCCAGCCTTCATTACCACCACACAACCATTCTGTGTCACCATCACACCAGCCAGCCTTTCTCACAGTCACATCAGCCAGCCTGCCCCACCACAGGACTTTCCAGTCTGACTCATCACCACACCACCCTGACTGTCTCATCACCACACCATCAAACCCGCTTTACCGTCATACCGCCATACTGTCTAAACTGCCCCACCGCAAGACCACCCAGCCTGCCCCACCACACCACCAAAACAAAACCAAGCCTGCCTCATTACTACATCAGACCACCCAGCCTGCTTTACCACACCACACAGTCTACAACCCCACTACACCACTCAGTCTGCATCACCACAACACTATGGTACCACCCAGCCTCCCTCACCATCACACCATCCAGTCTTCCTCACCACCATACTACTCACTCTAGCTCACACCACCATCATCCAACTTGCCCCACCACACCACCAACACACAACCTTACCTGCCTCACCACCACACCACACCATCAACCTGCCCCATCATTACACCACACCACCCTGTCTCACCACCACCACACCACACTGTCCTGTCTCACCACCACACCACACCACAGCCTGCCTCACTACACACCACCCTGGCTTCTATACGCTTCCTGTCTGCTTACCTCGGGAATTGAAGGAAATGGAGAGGCAGACGGGCCTGAAATAATAATGTAACTGCTGCTGAGGCTACTGAATAAGAAAGACTGTAACTCGTGAAGATGATTTTGTATATTACTGTATTAACTCTCTCTCTCTTTCTCTCTCTCTCTCTAATACACACACACACACACACACACACACACATACACACCCTTCTGCATTTTTCAGTACTGTCTGCTGCCATTTCAACTAACCCCTTCTCTACGGTGACGACTTTCTGCTAAATTCTGAATACAACACGATGACCTTAAGTTTTGGAGGACTGTTCATTCAGCAGGAACGAGCACAGTCCCCATTAATCGTTTCCTTAGGGTTATGATTTTTTTTTTTTCACTTCTGGACCATAGGAGGCAATTTCATTTAGTACAAAAATGAGTTCTTCAAATGAGGAAGTTAAAACTCTCATGGGCCTATGACTCACTCTCAACTGAATACAATCATCTGGTGCTAACTTTTTTTTTTTAATGCAAAGAAGGAACCAAAGGCCATGGGCCCGCATATTGTTCCTTCCAAGAAAAAACAAAAACAATGTAAGAGCCAAATTCAAGATCTGTTCATTTCGAGATGCCTGGACACACTGCGTTTGAAAGACTGGAGATCATAGGAAGTAGGGAATACAGACAGAGGAAGACAGTTCCAAAGTTGACCAGTTGCATAAATGAAGGACTGGGAGTAACGGTTAACTCTTGCATTAGAGAGTTGGACAGAAAAGGGATGAGAGTTTGTTGCTAGACGGGTACTACGTGCCCGTCGTAGAGGTGGAGGGATGCAAGCAGACAGTTCAGAGGAACAGTGACCGTTGAAGTAGCGATAGAAGAGAGATGCGAAGAGACAAAGGTTGAAGGGAATCAGTAAGAGGAGGAGAGTTAATGAGACGAAAAGCCTTTGACTCCACCCAATTGAGAAGAGCTGCATGTGGGGAGCCTCCCCACAAATGAGAGTTGTATTCCATACACGGGCGAATAACCCGTGTACAGGGTCAACAACTGTGCAGGGGTAAAGAAAGTTCGAAGTCGGCTTAGCACACCAAATCTCTTGGAAGCAGATTTCACAAGAGATGTAATATGTTCTTTTCAAGATAAACCTCGAGAGAATGAAACCCCAAGCATGTTCAAGGATGATGCAGGACTGAGCTGGACATTATTAAATATTAGTGGGTAATCCTGAGGAAGATTTTGTCGGGTTGATAAGTGTAAGAACTGAGTCTTTGATGCAGTAAAAATAACAAGAATATTTTTACCCCAATCAGAGATACGAGCCAAGTCAGACATTAGGTGTGCCATAGCCTCATCCCTTGTTTGTTGAAGTGACTGCTGAGATGGGCGTTGCGGGAACCGAATGGAAAGGTGAAGGGTGGAATCATCGGCATATGAGTGGATAGGGTTAGATGTACAGCTCAGAAGGTCAATGATGAATAAAAGGAAGAGAGTTGGTGATAGGACAGAGCCCTGCGGAACACCGCTGTTGATAGGTCTAGGAGAAGAACGATGGCCGTCTACAACAGCGGCTTTAGAACGACCAGAAAGGAAGCTAGAGGTGAAGGCACAGATAGAAGGATAGAAACCGTAGGAGGGCAGTTTGGAAATTAAAGATTTATGCCAGACTCGATCGAAAGCCTTTGAGATGTCAAGTGCAATGGCAAAGCATTCGCCAAAGTCCCAAAAGGAGGATGACCAGGAGTCTGAAAGGTAGGTGAGAAGATCGCCAGGGAAGCGTCCCTGACGGAACCCATACTGACGATCAGAAAGAAGGTTGTGACAGGAAAGATGCTTTAAGAGTTTTCTGTTAAGAATTGACTCGAAAACTTTTGATACACAGGATGTTAAAGCAATTGGACGATAGTTAGAGGGTTGGGAATGGTCACCCTTCTTTGGGACTGGCTGAATGAAAGCAAACTTCCAGCAAGAAGTGTACAAGTTGATAGACAAAGGCGAAAGAGTTTACCTAGACAGAGTGTAAGCACAGAAGCACAGGTTTTGAGGACAACAGGAGGAACTCCATCTGGCCCATTTGCCTAGTTAGTATTGAGGCCAGTGATGGCAGAAAATACATCAGCTGAAGAAATTCTAATGTCAGTCATGAGGAAGTCAGAGAGGGGAAGTGATCGAGGAACAGCACCGGAATCGTCTAAGGTGGAACTGGAGGAGAGAGTCTGAGCGAAGAGGTCTGCTTTATCAGTAGAAGAAATAGCTACAGAGCCATCAGAGTAGAAAAGAGGAGGGAAGGATGATAAGGTAAAGTTGTTAGAAAGGTTTTTGGCAAGGTGCCAGAAGGAGCGAGAAGAATTCGAGTTGGAGAGTTGAGAACATTTAGCACGGATGAAATTATTTTTAGCAGAGCGAAGAACAGACTTAGCACGATTCCGGGCAGAAATATAAAAAAGATGTGATTCAGGGGTGGGTTGGCTCCGGTACCTTTAATAGGCCCTCTCCTTGTAGCGGACAGTATTAGAACAAGCGTGATTAAACCAAGACTTTCTTGCATTAGTCAAAGGATATGAGAAAGGAATGTATGCTTCCATGACCGAGAGAATAACCTCCGTAATGCGCAAGGCACACTCAGATGGCTCCCGGCCAAGGAAGCAATAATCATTCCAAGGAAAATCAAAGAAGTATTGCCTGAGGGCCTTCCAATCTGCAGCTCCAAAGTGCCACAAACGGCGTTTCTTTGGAGGGTCCACAGGCCGCACCGGAGCTATAGGACAGGTTTAGGTAATAAGGTTATGATCGGAGGAGCCCAACGGAGAGAAAAGATTAACAGTGTAAGCAGAAGGATTAGTTGTTAGGAAAAGGTCAAGTATGTTGGAACTCTCTCCAAGGCGGTCAGGGATACGGGTAGGGTGCTGTACATGCTGCTCTAGGTCATTAAGGATAGAAATGATGTAGGCTTGTTCACCAGGTGGATCAGTGAAAGGAGAGGAAATAAATTGATCCCAACCATGAAAATGTTATTATCGGTAGTGATAATCTTGGATTCCTATTTCTCACTCTCAACTGTATAAAATTTTCTAGTTGTCCCAAACGCCATACATTGTCCTCCCCCCAGCCGACGTATATTTTGTCTGTTGTCAGAATATATATTCCAACTAAAGACAAGTCCATTTAGTATAATATTTTTCTTGATCATTGTTTTCCTTACTCTCATGAGCTAATGCCTCACTAAGAGCTGGCAGTGACGAAGTTCCCTTTCTTTTTATATTTGCTGGTGTCTGGTTAACAAAATATTAACCAGTTCAAGTAACAGTTCATTATAGGTACTAGTTGCAACTTTTTTTTAAAGCTAACGACACACACAATAATGGACAAAATATGAAAATGTTCTTCAGGGCCTTTCTTTGGATGTACGGTAATATTATTCCTGTTCTTGCAATTAAACATTTGAAACGACAGAAGGTCAAGAATAAAATAAAATGTTTGTGAAACTTAGCAGATCTGTTTGACATTGTTTAAGTTACGCATCGTTGACGGAGAACAGGTGTAATGATCCGTAACCAGTTGTATAAAATGATCATCATTTATTGTACTGTATATTTTGCATTTTTTATAATAAACACCTTAAACCTAATGTACTACCCGTCCAGTGCTGACCGGTTTTTTACCCAGCCTACCCCCAGATCCCAACCGATTTTCGACTTTTTGTTTTTTGGCTGAAACCTTCGCTTTTGGTGAGAAACATCGAAAATTCATAGAGAAATCGCGATCCTGAGGTAAAAAAATTTTGATACAGGTGTCACTCAGCCTTACGTTTTCCTTCTTTTTCAGGGTACCTGGCTAAAGAAAACGAACTATGGAAGGGTTAACTAATTCAAGCCACTTTAAATTACGTATTTATTTCATTTGTTTGGTACGAATTTATGTGCAGTACAAGTCTATATTGGTTTTTTACACAATAATATAGGCGTTTATAAGCAATGTTCACTCACCAAAAACCCCAGTATATGGCACCTTCCTTTACAACATTACCACCTCATCACTTCTGTTTGTTGCTACCTCAAGCTTCTTTGTTTCTTTGTCCTCCACCTCAGGAATCACTTTCACCGTGAATTTCGTCAATGGAGAGACCGTGGGGCAACATACCTTTACTGGCTAGGTTACTGCTAACAGGTGAATTGCCCAGTGTGGGGGGGAGGGGGGGAAGGGGGGGTTAGGTGGGTCCAGGCAGTATCCCCACTTGACAGCATGTAGAGGCAAGTCTCCCACATACGCCTACCGAAAATTATCTGCGAATGTTGAAAAATTTGCACACAATGGGCCTTGCAACTGCGTGACGTGCGGTGCGCGTCGTTGGGTCTGTCCGCGGAAAAAAGTAGCGACGTGCATCGTACGTCGGTGGGACTCGGCGGGTTAAGTATTTCTTTCCTCATCTGAGTAAGCCCTTTCACACCTTTCAGATCAACTGAAGCAACAACGCCTAAGAATTAAAACTGTGCAAGTGTGCTAGTTCCGTCAGGTCAAGGCAAATCGACTATACTTCAACTTCCCCTGGAAATCTAATGTTTCTCCCGATTGTAACACCAGGATAATTACTGTAAGTGCCCATGACCCCTGTCACGGCCTTGTCATCCGCCTCTCGTACTCCGGGGACAGGGCAAACATGAACACATATCATCCCTGAACATGTCATGTCCACATCTGTATGCACTTTCCACAAGCCTGTCCTAACTATAACCCATCTGGTATTGCCTCATCCACTTTACCAAAGAGATATATTTCTCACTTTTTCTTGCTCACGAATATGTTAAATCCGGGGGAGAGTTTTCGAGCTCAAGGTGATATATACAGCTCAAATTAATCAATTCACTAAAAAAAACAATTGTCTGCAGCTGTCCTCTTTATAGTTAAAAAGATTTCACTGGTTTGATGGGCTTAACAATGGTAGCCATGACTAGAAAAAAAAGTATTTCTAAAAGCTTCCTTCTTTTACACTGCAACACTTATGGTACTACATGACAAAATATATTTTTCCAGTGACAAAGCCTTGCCATTTTTTTTCCATTTTCCTATAATGTTGATATTAATAATCATTAAAGCAAATAGCTGTTATTTCACTTCACTATTAAAGCCACGGATTGCCTTTATAAAACATTGTATTTGGTGTAATCTTGGCAATATATCTAAATATTTTTATCGAAAGTTTCCAGTGTGCTTATTTACCTAAAAAAGCGAAGTGTGTTTAACAAGATTCAGAATTAGCAAAAAAAAAAAAAAAACGCATGACAGGTAAGGAGAGCCTGGGTTCCACGACATTATAAGAGCAGGGAAATGATGAAGTATAAGGTAATCTCACAACAATTAAAAAGCAGAAATTTGTAAGAGCAGTTCACATCTTTCGTAACACAGACAACATTTAGGCAACCAGGATAACTGAGTGGCAATCCAGTGATGATGTAGAGGAATGGCAGACAGACAGCAACATGGCGAGTTGAAATTCGCAGATTTGTTGGGACTGGACGGAACATGCTAACAGCCAACAGGTCTGAGTGGAGAAAGCAGAGAGAAGCATTATGTCACCCGGCGGTGGACTGTTTAAAAGCTATTAATGACGATGATTTTGATCCAGGCCCTCCTTAATACACTACCACTACTACTACTACTACTACTACTACTATTACTGCTACTACTATTACTGTATCTACTACTACTACTACTACTACTACCACTACTACACTGAGCCCCCTTTGCCGTATAGGTCTACCAAGACTTACTCGAACCTAACCAAACCAAGCCTAACCTAACCAAATAATCATCTAGCACCCAATATGCAATCACTCCCACCAGTGCCATTCTAATCTCCACCCAGCAGCACCTAACACCCTACATAAAATAATACTCCCAAAACTGCCACCACTACGACTCTGGTCCACCTTCCCCACCCATCAGGACCAAACTTGCCTTCTCTGAACAACCAAACTTCGTGGATCAACCTAACCTAACTAAACCCAACTATATGCAGCACCGAACGGAAAATAACACTCTCAGAACCAACACACTGCCCTCCATTTCTTCAACCACCAGGACGTAACTTAGCCTAACCTAATCTAACCATGCTCTAACCTGACATAGCTTAAACTAATAAAGATAACCGAACCTAACTAAAGCTTCATCCATCACCCAACATAAAGCAACACCTCCAGTACCAATACTTTACCCCTCTCCCCCAACTATCAGGGCCTAACCTAACCTGTTCTAAAGCGACTTCCTAATTTCATCTAAACACTCCTACACCCAGCAACCAACATGATATGATATTTCCACTTCCATCACACTTAACCTAACCTCCTAACTCAATCTAACCACACTCGACCCAAAATAAAACAATACACTCACCATTGCCACCACACCTGACCTAACACACCCACCACCCACCATAAAATAATATCCTATCAGCACCACAAGCAACCTAGCCTCCTAACCAAACCACGTCCAACACCAACCATAATAATATTACTCTACTACCACCACACCTAACCTACTCACCTTACCTGACTACACCCAACACCCACCATAAAAAAATAACACTCCCACTACAACCCCTACATCCAACACGCCTTCCTATCCTAATGAGACACCCGACTTAATCACACCTAGCACCTACCTTAAAATATTACTTCCACTGCCACCACACCTACCTCGACTCCCAACCTGACCCCACCATAAAATAATACTCCCGCTCCGACCATACTAAATCCAAGCTCCTGACTTAACTACGCCAAGCAACTAACACTGAATAATACTACCACCACACCTACCCTAACCTTTTGACCCAACCACCAACATTTATCTTCAAATAAGTTAAGTGCACTCACAGAATGCATGCCTCCTCCAACGCCTACACCAGACAATTCAGTTCACCACCAAAATTTAACCAAATATCTCTTGGCTTATGACCCACAGATCCACAAAGTTTCATTAAAATCCAATAGTTTTTTTTTTTATATAAATTTTTAGGTCAAACAAACAAAAAAACAGTCCTGAACCGGGGCTCCAATTCAGATCACCACCAAAATTTAATTAACTCTTCCTTGGCCCATGACCTTCATATCCAAAAAAAGAAAAAAAAACACTGAAATCCACCCATAACTTTTGAAATATCACGTAGACAAATATACAGTCAAATAACAGACAAACAGGGGTGAATACATAGCCTCCTCCAGCTTCGTTGAAGGTGGTACTAACATTCCCACTAGTGCCAACACACCTACCCTACTCCCCTAACTTTATCACATCAAACACCCACAAAAAATAATACCCCTACCACTACCACCACACCACACCTAACCTAGCCTCCAAACCTAACCACACCCCTCCTGACCTAACCACACTCAGCGCCCACCATAAAATAATACCAACACCAACACTCAGCCCCCTTCCCCTTTCCACCAGACCCGCCTCTGCCCTCAGCCGCACACACTCCAACGCAGGAAGAGTATTTATGGAGAGGCTGTTTCATCGATTACTTGCTCCCTGGGCCCGTGTCACACCGGGCTGAGCTAGTCCTCTGCTGCCCATTGCCAGGTGGAAGCAACTGAGCACAGGCTCAGCATCGGCAGGCGTACTGTAGTAGCACCTTTTACTTAGCGATTTCTTTTACATATTGCTCCCTAACGCTATTTATTAAAATGGCGCATTTTTCATTTAACTCGTATTACTACCAGACTGTTTTAATCAAAGTAGTGAACCTTGATAGGTAAAGGGGCTAACAAAAGCTATATATAACTTATCCAGTTCGAAATGTCTCTCCTGAGCTGAATAAAACCGTCAGGAGCTAACGAGAATTTCAAAAGAAATCAAAGGTAAGGGGTTAAAATTCATATTTTTTTTCTTAGGGCACTTCTTCATCTATATTGCTTGCAAGAATAAGGAAGCCTACAAGAGGATTTAAAGGTGCAGTATACAGCATAAATCGTCGAGGAGGCTGTAATACGAAATGTATTAGGTCAATGAGAATACGACCCCGAGCTTCAAATAAAAATGAAGACAAAACAGGGAAAAACGAGGATATGTTTGCCGGGGATGAGCGGCTCGTGTACTGTTTCAACCACGCCAAGGATATTTTTGCTTCAGGATGCTAGGTCACACGAGCAAGTCTGTATACATTTATATCCTCTCACCTCCTCATGCCAGTCCGTTGACATTAGACTGTCCTCCATTTATCCATCTGACTGCTGGGATTTTACTTCAGAACAAAAATATCTGGTGTTAGTCTAAACATAAGTCCTATGTGTACTAACCGCAGAGAAAAAGACGCTAGGAATAATTTTGTGAGCCTCTGACAGCTAGGTCTTTTTCTCTAGACTGAACAAAAATCCCCTAGTGTTCACTGAAATACCAGAGAGCACAAACCTCAGGGAAAAATTTAACCAAATGAGAGAAAAGAGGGTTGCGTCTTGGGTGAAAAAAAGGATTACTTCTCTAATTAGCAGGAACTACGACTTTTATACCAATTTTTCCTCCGCCCAGTCACATTTTCTGCCCTGTGCGGTTCAACTTGCCCTTATTTTGGAACGCCGCTACCCGACTGAAGTGCACAATATTTCGTCTATTTTAACCGTTTCCTGGCCGGGTTGACGCTATCGTTTTATTCCTGCTAACGTCAGACGATTTTATTCAACCGGGGGCGAGTCGTGATAGCAAGAGAGAGCTAACTTAGCGGAAATGTTCGTCTTTTGCCACATATTGCCCGGAGCTCAAATGTAACAGTAAGACTGATTCTTTTCCAAAGCAGTTCTTTGTGACTAGAATCATATTCTTGTGTTAACCTCTTGTGAAGGCTCAACGATGAAAATCGAGAGATACGAGTAGCAATTTTCGGCCAAACGAACCAAATCATGACCGGGACAACTAATTTTTCTGTCGGCTAACACCTTATGATTAAAGTCACCGGAAAGTGAGTCACAAGAAACAAGGCGTTAATATTATTTTGTACCTTTTACCCTTTCACTGTCCTGCTAATACCAGATGATATTTTCGAACAGAAAGGGTCGTCTGTTCTCAGACTTTGGCGATAAATTCTAAAGCAAACGTTGGCGATACATCAAGTATCACATTTCCACAACGTTGCTGACAACACTCTGCAATAAGAGATGCAGGCTGATCACCAACTAACAATGAAAGGTGTTCATTTAATGGCCATCAAAACGTATGGGCTCGCTTACACTTTCGCACATTATGTTTCAACCCTTGAAGTGTGAATTTTACCTATTTGCGTCTTATTTCGCCTACCGTCAGACTATTTAGCATGGGTAAAGAGAACCTACAACACCTAAAATTTTTAAAACCTTCTTGACTAACTTTTGGCCAAATATAAATGACCATGTAACATTGCTACTTACGACAGACGATTTTATTCAGCTCACAGAAACGCACTGTTCGCACATGGTTAATAATCCGGTTGTGAGTCCCAGGCGCCTGAATGTGTTATGGTGGACGGAAGGTAGAAACACTGCCGCTTTAGTACCGGGTGTGTGAGCGGCCATGCATCAGCGCGCCACGGTCACAGGCTGGCGCTTCAGTTGCCCATTCCAGAGCCAGACCCATTTACAGTACAGGGGCGACACGTGGACGGATTCTACCTCTATGCAGGTGATATCATACTTCAGAAATCATATGTAGATACACGTAGTGGCGTAACGGCTGGTGCTGTGAGAGAAGTTTGATTTTTATATATTCACGTCCTCTAACGTACTTGCTCTGTAAGGCTTAGCAAATTAACCTGTCACACCCGCCGCAGCCAAGGGTAAATTAAGCTCAAATTCTAGCCGGGCATTTGTGAAAATGGTAGGCATCTATTCAATCAGTGTAGTGCTACCCTTAGATGATTTTACACTGAATGACAAGCCAAATGTTTTTCTGTAACCCAGATTAATACTTCCAGGCTCCAATGGACTCACGCTCAGCTAAAGAAAAAAAAAAAAGGTCGAATGCCATTAATTGGTACAAATTAATAATGGTGGTCCCAGCTACGAAAGGGTTGATGGTTAGAGTAATAGGCTATCACTATTTTGTAATTTACTCTCAACTAAACAGAATCATCTGGCGTTAGCTGGAATATAACAACACGGAATATGTAAATGATGCGCGCTTGCGATGATGAAGACGGGCTCTCCGCTAGTGAGTGATTAGCAAAGGGGCTCATTACCGGAGTGATCAGGAATCCCGAGGGAGGTCAACGCCAACGCACCACTTCTAAATCAGACTCCGTACCCACCAGTGCATCTCCCAGCGCCAGCACAACACTTCTTCGTTAACACAGCATTTCACCGCCAACGCAACATTTCAACGCCAGCACAGTACTTCAACGTCAACACAGCACTTCAACACCAATACATCAATTCAACACCTATACAACACTTCAATGCCAACACAGCACTTCAACGCCAACACAGCACTTCAACGCCAACACAGCATTTCAGCGCCAACATAGCACTATACCGTTAACACAGACTTCATCCCAGCACAGCATTTCTACACCTGACCCCACAACAACACCTGTCCCTCTCAGCTGTGGGATGTGATCACTTACTACCTTTATAACTCACTGTGAATTCTTGTGTACCTGCTTCTGTCATTATTGTCTGCATCATAAGGCGACAGGTATACACTTAGCCTTTCATTGCTGCTGTTTTTTTTTCTCTCTCTCCTACTGCTGCTTGAAGAACGCTATGAAATACACCAGCTTCACTCCCATATCAGACAGCGTACAGCGCACATCTTCCCATGCACCTACCCACCACCAGCTCACCAATCCCACCCACCTGTTTCCACTCACCTCGGGCATTTTCTAACCCCAACCCCTACTATCTCACATTAACTTAAGATAAATTTGTTTCCAAAGGCATTGCCGCACCTCATACAAGGCTATGCTATTCTTACCAAACACCACCACCCACCATCACTGCCACGCATCTTGCTCGTTTTCTAAAGTAAGAGGTCAGTCAAAAGCTGGCATCAGGATTGTATTGAGTAAGTTTCACTGGTGTTCCCTCTTTAATAAATCTCATCCAATACCGCGAAAATTATTTACTACAGTATGATTCATTTTCTGATACATTTCATGATAAATTTCAGAGTAGCCCTGTTCCTTTGGTTGCATGCTCTGGACCCGGTCTTAGAAAGAACCCAATATCAGACCTACATACTCAGACAGCAAGAAGTTGATCTCTCAGTACGTGGCATAACAGGTACATTGACTTCGGCATTGGCCAGATGACTCATTAACCTGTTTGAAAAGTACGTGACAGGTGTTTCAAAATAAACATGCAGCGAAGCTTTTAACATTATATAAGGAATGTTATCGCACCACTTGTTTTATGTATTATAGTAACTGTTGTGCAATATTTTTCTTAGTAAATTATGTCTAGAAAACTGTTATAACTACTGATTACATCATTGCTGATTTATGTACTGTTCACTAATTAATTATCATGGAAGAGATCTTAAAAAGTATGCGACTGTGAGAGCCAGGAAGAGGTGACCAACTTCAACTGAGTTATCAGGTGAGCACTGGCAACTTTTCGGAGTTTGTGGCCAAGGGACTTGGAGCCGTTTCCTTACGTGCGAGCGATACAAGCTAGCAAGCCATGTTTACTCTCACTTAAGTCTGGAAATGAGAAGCCTGGCTGGCCCGGCTGGGTCCGGCCTGACCCGACCGTCACACTAAGAAGCTAATAACTTTACTTCTATGTGAAGCAGAGTTGAAATTCTTTCTGCATGTGATACAGTCATTCAACAGATTTTGATATCAATTAAAAACTCTCTCATAAAGGCGTAGGAACCCCTTGGAATCTCGAGTTTTCCAAGAGAGTATTCGGCTCTAATTAGTGAATTCCTCAATTACAAAATAAATTGAAAGATTTTCCGTCGTAACACTTTTTTTTGGGGGGGGGCATCAACTTAAGCAAATAAATATCGGAGGCTCCGTCTATAATTTTACATCAGAGGGAAAAACTGAGATACCATGGCACTCTCTCACTCGTCTCGCGCTCACAAAGCGCACTTTACAGGTATGAGGCTAGATAGGATGATGATAATCGCCTGTTGTGATTAAACCCTGAACTGATAAGCACAGTGTTATGCACTTGAGAGAACAAGAAGATACTTTCCCACAACACTAACTGACTTAAGATTTAATGATAACCTTATGGAGGTTCTGTTACTTTCAGATACATGAATCCTCCAAGCCCATTTCAGATTCTGCTGCAAATATTCTTCATTCCATCCTCACTTATCCTTCCAAATACAATCTTTAGTTTTTAATCTCCACCTCAATTGTATCTGCCTCACTTCCTTTTCAGTCAGTCATTCACTTCGTCTCCTGGTCATCTATGTGGCTAAATCTGCAAAATAAAAATTTGAAAGGAATTTATATTCCCTACCTAGACAAGAAGCGGCAATTTCAAGCGAGTTCTTTTCCATGATTAACAGTATGAAATAGAATACCTTTATAACCTACTGAGGCAACATACAAGTGCTCTAAAATAAGTTTTCTGATATTAAAGCTAAGTGGATAATTATTCATTTTCTCCTTTATATATCCAGTAGCATCATTTTAACCATCTCCGGTTACAGTTGGAAGAGAATGGCTCTGCTTACGCAGTGATGCCCAGCCATTTTACTCCCGTGGCAAACAACAAAGTAAAATTTTGAATGACCAACTTTTGTTCCCACAGCATACACGAGCAGTATCATTAAAATAACAAGATTACTTGTATACAGTTCTGTGGTAGTATGTATTTACATACTGACTACCAGTCTGTATCATGAAGCAAAAACAAAATCCTTTTTAATGGACAGAGTGAAGGTCGATCGTGCTTGTAGACTCAAGCACGGAGATTAATTCAGTGACCAGCAACAGATGTATTCAAATGAAATGATTGGGTATAGTAACAAGCAGATCCCTTCCTTAGTCCTACTTGCTGTTTTAATCATCTGCAACTTATATTATTTTCAGCTGGCAAGGCATTAACTGTTTTCATATAATCTTATGAACAAGAACCTGGTAGTTTAATCTGTTAATAAACGGAACATTTGTTTTTGATCAAGAATAAATAATTTCCATTGCTAATGAGTTTAAATAACAGTTATAATATTTATTTTACTCGACGTATCAGTTCTGTAAAACTTATAAATGCCAATTTGCCACCTAAACTAAGCTGTAAAATGCGCGGGGCAATTAAGTTTTTAAACCCAGTGATGAAATTATTACTTTATTTTTACTTATATCTGGCGATTTTTCTTCGGCTCAAGGGAGCATTCTACTTGTGAAGGGGTTAATGATGGCCATAGCTAACTCTCTCGGTCCTAAAAAAAACTCCTCCTTAGGTAAATAAAATTGTCCATGAACAGCCTGAATGAAACTGAAAGGCTTGAACTGGATCACAGGAACATTAATAAAAAGTGGGACCTTGAGCCAGTTTTTGGAAGTGCGGAATCACTGGCAGACCCATGATGCATAAGCTGAATACACACTGCTGATATTTACTTCAACATATTTTCAATTTGAACAGTTCTTACTTAGCAAACTGAATATGCTTGCATAACGAAAATAACGTGAATAGCATTTGATTAACTTAGAGGTAAAAATACAGGAGGGAGAGCAGACGCTACCGCGGTGCTCATCTCTGTAACTTAGTCCTTTGAGTCTGTGGATGGTTACTCATCCACTGTCCTTTCTGGCATAGAAGGCTACTGCGTCACCCAGGTAACCATATTTATCTCCCATACGTGTTATTCTAGGTACCCAGTTTACCTATTAACTCACAAAAGGTTGACAGACGGACATTTGAGTCGAGTGGCCCCTGCAGTCCGTACCAGGAATCCAAACCTGACTGTATTGCGTTGACAGCTTTGTAACTAGCAACACTAGCCACACATCTGTTATATTACAGTGGACTGTAGCTGCATTATGTGCAGTTCTTGGTCGAGCGCCCAGTTTAAGAAAGATTATCGTTATGACAAAAACTTTTCTGGAACAGCCACTGGACACCCCTGTGCCAGACCAAAATATGCAATGGAACCTGCACAGTATGTATCAAGAAAGGAAAAGCACTACCATCAGTAACACTACATTAACACAAAGGAGCAGAGCCAAGTCACTGGTGTTTCAGAAGATAGAGGACGGCGTGAACAAACAGGTACACAGGCGCGGCACCACAACTCATGAGGCTCGCAATTTCAAACTGTCGCTTGAAATATTACCTGGCTCGTCGTGTCTCATGTTTGATTCATTCCGGGTTCATTACGTCTGCTTTAATATTTCATGTGTATTGCTCTCACCTTGCGCCTTATTACCTCTTGCTTGCTGCGACACCTTTCATAATTACAGGCAGACGAACACAGTCATATCATCAACCT
>JAGKTI010011521.1:0-26250 GCA_018397915.1 Birgus latro | reverse complement strand
GTGTGTGTGTGTGTGTGTGTGTGTGTGTGTGTGTGTGTAGTTTATCGGGTCGGTCATGATCAGTTGATCGTGTTCGTCAGCTTTTACACTCCCGGCAGGGAGCTGAGAGCCATATATAAACCTTGCAGATCATTGAAGGTGATCATGGTTTGATGATGGCACTCAACATCGTTCAAAACTCCGTTGTGTGAAGACTTTTCACTGAATGATTGATGACGGGTATTAAAGCTGTCTTGCTGCATAATAGCGATGTTTTGCCATCCATTCCAGTTGGTCATGCAGTCCATATGAAGGGCACTAACAACATAAAACAACTTTTGAGGTACATAAACTATGACCAACATCAGTGGCATCTTGGTGGTGACTTGAAGGTTATTGCCATTTTGATTCATCTGCAGAGTGGATGTACAAAATACTGCTGTTTTCTCTGTGAATGAGAAACTCTTGCAAGAGAGTTTTACTGCAACAAGAGAGATTAGATGCTTCGACAATCACTGGAGCCAGGGAGGAAAAAATTTTCACTATTCACCACTTGTGGAATCAGTATTTTGTTAATGCATTTGCACATCAAGCTATGTCTGATGAAGAGCTTTGTAAAAGCAATGGACAAAACCCAAGACGCCATCAAACTATTCTGATAAACATTGACAGAGCAATGGACAGAACCCAACAAGCCTTCAAGTATCCCTGAAATTCCCCGGAGTAACTCAAGCAAAAATAAATGAATGTGTTTTTCTTGGTCCTGAGATTCGTGAGCCGCGAGACTGCATTTGGCAATGATGCACTATATGGTAGAAAGAAGGATGCTTAGCAAGCCTTCAGGCTAGTAGCAACAAGATTTCTTGGAAACAAGGTATACAATTACAGGGAGTTGGTGGAAAACCATATGACATAAAATAAGCTTGGTTGCAATATGTCACTCGTTACATTTTTTTTTTCCAGTCATCTAGATTTCTTTCCACAAAACTTCGGAGCAGTGAGCGACGAGCATGGCGAACGACTTGACGAGGACATTGCCGCAATGGAGAAAATGTATCAGGTCAAATGGAACCCATCAGCACTTGTGGGTCATTGCTGGGCATTGACTAGGGATGCCCCATTTCATGAATACAAGAGACATACCCATAAGCACAGGGCAGAAGCTGAGTAATGACTGAACTATGTACTGTTACATAATGTATACATGGCATGTCAAGTCTATTCATTTAAAACTATCACAAACAGATGGAAATACATTGGTTTGTAATTCATAATTAACACTGAACTGTCGACATTTTGTGCATACTGTAAGTGTAAAATATAAAAATTTAAATATTTTAGAAACAGTAGCCAATCAGCTGTTTTTATTGTCATATGTGAATTCAGGAAATTAAAATCCACAAGAAAGCTAAGTTTGTCTTCGATACAGACAGCTTTTAAAACTTTGTAGACCAGTGTAACCAAGTCTCAGAGTCCCCAGGTTGGGGGGGGGGGACCATCTATGCTTTTACCATTCGCCCCTCTCCCGGTGACGACTTAACGAATTACCTGGAACCACTGTCTGACTCACTTCTTCATTTCTGCAACATTCACTTCTCTCCTTAACCGAGACTCAGCTGTCTGAGGCAACTAACACCAAACCCTTCTTTGTATCCTCCTACTTTCTCTATACTCATTTCAAAGCCAAATGTGGCTGTTGCATACATGTATCCAACGACTTATCTTGCTCTCATGTTCCTGAACTTGATTTTTTTTAAATTCTCCACTCTCTGGCTTAGGTTTTCCTGTCATTCTCTGACTAAATATATCTGAGCTGTTTACTTATCTCCTAATTCTAATGACTCTGAAAAACTGTTTGACTATCATACTTCTACGACGGAACACATCCTATCCGTTTCTCCCTTCTCTGAAATCTTCATTCTAGGAGATTTCAATGTTCACCACCACCTTTGTCTCTCCTCTTCTTACACTAATCCACCTGGTGAACAAGTCTCCATCTTTTCTGTCCTTAATGACCTAGTGCTGTTTGTATATATACCACCCTGGCAGTACCTGTGACTGCATTGGAGAGAGTTCCAACATACTTGACCTCTTCCTTATAACTAATCATTCTGCTTAAGTTGTTAACCCGAGACGTCCTGTTGTCGTATGGATACGTCACCATGTTAAGTCACGTGACACCCGATGATGCACCCATACGTTCTGTAATTGCGAGGTCCGTCATTTGCACGTTTTTCAAGTTTCACTGGTGATTTTTGGTAGGCGTATGTGGGAGACCTTTGGGATACTGTCTGGCCCCACCTGACCCCTCCTCCTCCCAGCACGCCATTTTCTCGGCAACCCACCTGTTAGTAGTGACGTGGCCAGTAAAGATATGTCATGCCACGGTCTCTCCAATGACGAAATTCAAGGCAAAAGTGATTCCCAATGTGGAGGACAAAGATTACGTGGCACCAGAGTTAGTAATGAACAGAAATGATGAGGAGGTAATGTCACCAAGGTAGGTGCAGTAATTTGATGTGTTTGGTGAGTGAACAATGCTTATATCACCTATATTATTGTGTGAAAACCAATATACTATTGTACTACATATAAATTCGTACCAAATAAATAAATAAATACCAAATTTGAGTGGTTTGAATTAGTTACCCATCCCATAGTTCGTTTTCTTTGGGGCTAGGTACCTCCATAGAGACCGAACCAGGTGAGGGTACTCTTACCTGTAGCAGCATTTAGAAGCTCAGGTGGGCGATTTCTCCGTGAATTTTCGAAATTTTTCATAAAAAGCATTGGTTTTAGCCATAAAATAAATATTCGAAAATCTGCCGGGACTGGGGGAGGTTGCTGGTGAAGAATCTACTGGGACGTTGTGGGTTAATCTGTCGTCTCCGTTCGGCTTCTCTGATCACAACCCTATTACCTCAACCTGTCCTATCACTCCAGTATGGCCTGTGGACCCTCCAAAGAAAGGTCGGTTGTGGCACTTTGGAGCTGTGGATTGGGAGGCCCTCAGGCAGTACTTCTTTGATTTTCCCTGGAATGATTATTGCTTCCGTGGCCAGGAGTCATCTGAGTGTGCCATGTACATTACGGACGTTATTCTCTCTGGCATGGAGGCATACATTCCCTTGTCATGTCCTTTGACTAATGCATGAAAGCCTTGGCCGTGCACATTACGGACGTTATTCTCTCTGGCATGGAGGCATACATTCCCTTGTCATGTCCTTTGACTAATGCAAGAAAGCCTTGGTTAATCACGCTTGTTCTGATGCTCTCCACAACAAGGTGAGGGCCAATAAAAGGTACCGGAGCCAACCTACTCCTGAATTACATCTCTTTTATGTTTCTGATTGGTATCATGTCATGTCTGCTCTTCTCTCTGCTAACAATAATTTCATTCGTGTTAAATGCGCTTGACTCTCTAACTCAAATTCTTCCTGCTTCTTCTGGGACTTTCCCAAAAACCTTTCTATCAACTTTACCTCATCATCCTTCCCTCCTCTTTTGTACTCTAATGACTCTGTAGCTATTTCTTCCACTGATAAAGCAAATCTCTTTGCTCAGACATTCTGCTCCAATTCCACCTTAGATGATTCCGGTGCCGTTCCTCCATCACTTCCCCCCTTTGACTTCCTCATGGTTGACATTAAAATTTCTTCAACTGATGTATTTTCTGCCATCACTGGCCTCAGTATTAACAAGGCATATGCGCCTAATAGGGTCCCTCCTGTTGTCCTCAAGAACTGTGCCTCTGTGCTTACACCCTGCCTAGGTAAACTCTTTCGCCTTTCTCTATCAACTTTTACCTTTTCTTCTTGCTGGAAGTTTGCTCTCATTTAGTTTGTCCCAAAGAAAAGTGAGCATCCCCAAACCTCTAGCTATCACCTAATTGCTTTAACATCCAGTGTCTCAAAAGAGTTCGAGTCTATTTTAACAGAAAAATTTTAAAGCATTTTTCCTAGCAAAACCTTCTTTCTGATCGTCAGTATGGGTTCCATCAGCGACGCTTCACTGACGATCTTCTCACTTACCTTTCAGACTCCTGATCATCCTCCTTTGGGACTTTGGCGAAAGCTTTGCCATTGCACTTGACATCTCAGAGGCTTTCGATCGAGTCTGGCATATAACTTTAATTTCCAAACTGCCCTCTTACGGTTTTTATCCTTCTGCCTTCTGGTCGATCTATAGGTGCTGTTGTAGACGCCTACTGATCTTCTCCAAGATCTTTCAACAGTGGTGTTCCTCAGGGCTCTGTCCTAACAGCAACACTCTTTCTTTTTATTCATCAGTGACCTTCTAAGCTTCACATATAACGGTATCCATTCATATGCTGATAATTTCACCCTTCACTTTTCCATTCGGTTCCCGCAACGTCCATCTCAGCAATTACTTAAAAAATAAAAAAAACAAGGGATGAGGCTATTGCTGTTGTTGCGGTGAACTGTTGCTGTCGGCATATCTTTCATTCTTCCTGCTTCATGCGACTGAGGTTGGAGGGTCGTGGTTGTCTGCAGTTGCATTGAATTTCGTTGGATAGAAGGAAAGTTCTGAAGTGCGTTATTGCGTGGTGTTGTACCGTGTACCTGGGCTGGGCATGGTAGTGAAGGAAGGTCCCATAACAGTTTCTGGGTAGAAGATAAAGATGATCCTTGTTCTGGTCCTTGAGGTGGTGTAGAACTTTGAGGCACGTTAGGGGTTTGTTTGCATTGGAATGGTACATTTGGAGGATTTTGTTTTGCCTGTCGTTTATCCTGCACTACTAGTATGATAATTAATGAAAACGAATTTACCTTGTTTTCTTGCCTAGTGATAGGCTGGCATTTGTTGGCGTCGAACCTCCATGGATCCAGCGAACAGGCCTTCATTAATATACAATATATGTTAGTTCCTTTCAGGTTCTTTCTGTTTCTAATTACTTTCTCGCGATCGGGGAAACAAGAGAACTTGATCACTATATCAGTGTGTTACTTGTTAGTAGGTTTTCCAACCTGTGAGCTCTTTCAGTATCTGCTTTGATGTTTAGGTGTTTCTTCAGCACTGATTCGATCTTATACTGGTACTGTTCTCGTGTCTATCCAGGCTCCTCAGTGACTCCAGTGAAACGTAGGTTAACTCGTCGTTCCTGATAATGAAAATAGTCAAGGCACGGTAGAAGCTTGCTGTGTTGCTGTTTCATCTTGATGTTTTTCTGTGTCAGCTGTTTCACCTGAGAGGCGAGGTCTCGCGTCTCCGCTACCTCGCTAGTGAGTTTGGCCTCGACATCTTTAAGTTGGGCATGTGTAAAGTCCAGGCTTTTCGTTAACTCTGCTGTGCTTCGCTTAAATGATTTGGTATTATTCTTATCTTCTTCCTGCAGTCTTGATATTACATGCATGGTGTTCATGTTCAGCCAAAATTGCGTGAAATTCCTCTTTGCTCATCGTAGAGAGAAAATGGAATGTTGAGCCAACTGAGTAGAGCAACACAACCTCTCTCCACAGCGACCTTCTCACAAGAAAAGGGAAAAGAGAGAAATGTGAAAATACGATCATGTTACTTAATACCTCAGTAGCTAGTAAACGTTTCCCCACTGATAAATATGATAGGTATCAGTGTTGTGACGATAGGTTCTGTAATAGTGGGAAATTTACTGGAAAAGGAAAAGAGTTGACAGAATGTATGTCAGGCACGAGTTTACAGTGTACCCTGTTCAGGATGTAATAAAGTATATACTGGAGAAACATTTTGAGGTTTAGAGTACCGAGTGATGGAACACAAATACATGAAGAGCTTCAATATGAATAATGTGATTGTGAAACATATTTTTGACACAGGCTATAATGCCGACTGGAAAGATTCTAAAATGATTAAATATGAAGAGAGTGCCATGATACGTAGATGTTATGAGCTCGACTTCATTGCAGATGTGTGTAATATCAACAATGATAATGGACTGTTTATGTTAGCAATGCCATTGGCATACCTCTTAATGAGCAGACAGCCAGGTCAGCCAGGTAGTGTAAGATTGTTTACTTGATATGTTTAGGTCTCCAGGACTATTTAAGGAGTGGAGTGTTGTCCACTGATGTTATTCCTACAGAAGTTCCGGTGGGTGAAACTTTGAAATAAAGTGTATCCTGTACCCTGGATTTAGTCTTTCTCTGTGTATTCTGTTGCAGCCTTAGCTGCTTTCTACACTGACCCCTGATGCACACCAGCATTCACGGAAACTCATCACTCAGATTATCCATCCACTCTTACCTTTGTGTGAGCACCCACATACATATCCATAATCACTAACCAACCACTTTTCAATCCCAAGCTTTCTCATTGCCCACTTTACCACCTCTCTAAGTATTCTATCTAAAGCCTTCTTCAAATCAAGAGAAACAAAGTACAGATCATTTTCTTTTCCTACATATTCTTCTTGAAGCTATCAAACAATGAATATGACACCACTGGTCCCTTTTTCCTCGCATAAACCCAATCTGCATCTCATCAGTATTCAATGTTTCTCTATCATACCTTCTAGACTTCTCTCCAGTACCTTCATTATCTGACACAAAAGTTTTATGCTCCGAAAATTTCTTTTTTCCAGGGCATCATCCATCCCCTTGTACACATTTACAGTGACACTCTTAAACCAATCAACTGGGACAACACACTCATAATAATCGACTTTATGAAGTCATTTACTAACCCCTCTCCTATATCTCCTTAGGCCATCAGCATTTCAGCAGTCAACCCAGACACACCTGCTGCCTTCACCACCTGCATCCTGCCCATTGCCCTGCTCACAGTAGCAGAATCAATCAAATGCCAAAGGCCAAACACTGAACATCTGACTTCAAACCTTCTCTGTTGCAAAGTCCTCATTCAGCAACCGATTATAATGCTCTTTCCAGGTGTCTTTAACCCGCCCAGTCCTGACCAATTTTTACCCAATCCACCCTCAGAACGCAACCGATTTTCAACTTGTCTTTTTTTGGCTCAAACCTCGAAAATTCATAGAGAAATCGCCCTCCTGAGCTTATATATGTGGCTAAAGGTGACAATCAGCCTTACCCTTCGTTCTCTCTCAGGGTACCTGGCTTCAAAGAAAACGAACTATGGGAGGGCTAACTAACTCAAGCCCCTTTTACATTACATATTTATTTATTTATTTTGTACGAATTTATGTGTAGTACAAGACTATATTAATTTTCACACAATAATATGGGCAATTTAAGCATTGTTCACTCACCAAAAACACCAACATATGGCACCTTCCTTTACGACATTACCACCTCATCACTTCTGTTTGTTTCTTCCTCTAGCTTCTTTATTTCTTTGTCCTCCACCTCAGAAATCACTTTCAACATGAATTTCGTCATTGGAGAAACCGTGGGGCAACATGTCTTCACTGGCCAGGTCACTGCTAACAGGTGAATTGCCGAGCGTGGGGGTAGGGGGGGAGGGGGGGGTCATGTGGGGCCAGGCAGTATCCGAGCTTGACAGCGGGTAGAGGAAGGTCTCCCACATATGCCTACCAAAAATCATGAGCGAATCTTGCAACTGACTGACGTACGATGCACGTCGGTTGGTCTGAGTGAAAAAAAAGTGGGCACATGCATTGTACGTCGGGGGGACTGGGTGGGTTAATATCCCCACTGTTCACCACTACCTATCCGTCGTCATTCTTCGTACACTGCACACCTATGATGTCCCCGTTTTCCCTCTTCATCTGATTTTCTACCTTAACGCCTAGGGTATGCAATTCGATTGACCGTACCGACGTGAAAATCTGTATATGGGGCAGATTTTTCGACTCATACAGAAGTAAAAAGTGTTATGCCCAAGGTTCAGAGCTTGAATTTACACACCTTATGCCGCAAAACTGAGCATTTTAGACCAACTGGTTCATGAGCTATAGCTCATCAAAGTTGAAAAAAGTTAGGCTTCCAGGCGGCGCGACTGCTGTTTTCTATGCGCTTCCACCCCGTTCCTCCCGCATTCCTCTCCTCCCCTGACGTTCCTCACCCACCCCTATCACTACCCTCTCTTCCTCCCCTCCCCCCTTAACCACCACAAAACAAAGAGGACAGACCGAGACGAAGTACAGGGGTATGGAGGGTGGGTATGGGGGATATAACCCTCCCAAGGGAGACAGGGAGGGGAGGAACCATGGCGGCGTGATGGAGGATGGTGGCGGAGGGTGAGGGAGGGATCAGGAGGCGGTCAGAGGTGAGGGAGAGGGAAAGAGAACAAAGGTATCGGGGTAGAGGAAGGCAGTGAGAGGGCGGTGGGGGAACACCCCTCCCACCATGGGTATGGCCGCGGATCCTCCCTCCTCCCTACTCAGGACTTAGTTCTCATTGGTTGACATCCATATACGTCACAATCGGGGCAGAGCCTAGTGTTCGCAGTTTTTCCCAAAGGTCTCTCTATCAATCATATTTGGTATCTTGCGTAATCCTGACAAAGGACCGATCGACCCTGTTAGCACTTTAGGGGTTAAATATCACATTCCTCCTTTGCACACTATTTAGGTTATCCAGTTAAGTCTCTGATACTCAGATTTTGCCCTGTATACTTCTTTTCTAGCTCTACACTTGGTAGTCAAGTATTCCTCTTTGTTACCACCTCATTTCCATTCCTGGAAAAGTTGTCTTTTCTCCTTAACTGCAGCTTCTACACCCTCATCCCACCACCAAGTTACTTTATGTATCTTGGGGGTCCCTAGTCCATCCACACACTGAATCAGTAACTCTCAGGAGATTGTTGTTAAGAGCTCTGTACTGTTCATTAAAACATCTGTCAACAGCTCCCTGTTCAGCCACCTATTTAGTCGTCTTGCTACAGAAGGCATCCCTTACTGTTAGGTTTTTCAATTTCCATATTTTCCTCCTAGGCACATAGGTCCTCTTTTCCATCACCCTTTCATGAAGTACCATGTCCCCTATCAATAACTTGTGCTGCTGCATACACTCCTCACTCCCTATATCTTTAACATCTCTCACCAGCCTCCTATCCATCCCCCTTACCAGGAAACAATTTATCTGGCCACTATCTCCCCAAGACTCATATGAAATCAACCTACTCTTTTTTCCTAAAATGTGTATTGCACACAATAATGCTCATTGCCTTCCCAGACTCGAGTATCTTTTCCCCTTCCTAATTATTTGTACCAAATGCGCATCCCCCATGTACTTCTTCATATCCTTGAGCTGCTTCACCTACATGACCATTTAAGTCCCCTCCCAAAACTATTATCTCGTCATCCCCCATATCACTTACCACACATATTAAGTCATCCCACAATCAATCTTTTCCTACATCATCCAAGCCAGCCTGTGGAAATATGCCGATACAAAGGAAAATGTAAGCCTGCCGAACAAAATCTGCACTACTATTATTCTTTCACTCTCGCTCGTTACATTTATGACACAGTCCACCCATTTCTCCAGCAGCAATAATTAGTAATGTAAAGCAGATGAAAGAATGAATAATTCAGACAAAGTAACCGGTAGAATCAACAGAAAAATCATAGACGAACAAAGGAAAGGGAAAGAGGAGGAGAAAAAGAAGCAAAGGAGAAGAAACTTGAAGAAGATACCAAAAAACGGTGAAACAGAAGAAAGAGGGAAGAAATGTGAAGAAACCAGAAGGAACCAGGTGAATGGACAGAAAGGGAAAGAAAGACTAAAACAGAGAAGGGAAAGGACAGGGTGAGAGAAAGAACGAATAGTATTGTAGCATTATATGGTCTGGTTGAAAAATGTTTGAAGAGACGCGTAAAATTCTACCAGTTTTGGTAAAAGGACGAAAAGTTCGCCATTTACCCATGCACGGTTATGATAATTATATGATAATTACAGACTGAATGGCTGGTTTTTATGAATGAAGGGAAGTGATCAGGGGCTGCCTGTTCCAACTCGCAGCTGCTGCCGCTCTCCTTGGTGCATTATCCTTCCACCTCCTCTGCCTCTTCTCAGTCACACTACTTTCATCTTTTTACTTCTTACTCTATTGCCGAGATACTCGTATTCTCTCTCCCTGTCACTGTACCCCTCTGCTTTCCTCCTAGTACTCTCCATGGTTTTCCCTGCCATGCTCCTTCTGGTTTCCCTGATACTCCCCTGCCTTATCCTTGGCACTCTCCCTACTTATTCCCGGCACTGTCACTGCCATTTCCGGTGCATCTACTTTGCCCCTTCACTGCCACACTCCCTGCACCTGTCTACTTCTAACCTCGTTCCTGCGCCGCTCTCTCTGCCATTTACAGTTTCACACCCCTTGTAACTATCTCCCCATAACTACCTCCCTCTCCCTCTTCCCCTCACCTCCCTTTCCCCTTTGATTTCGCCTGTACTCCTCGTTCCTCTTCCTGGTACTCCCCTGCCTCTCCTTGCATTTCGTCTTCTTCTACCTTACGTCTCCACTACCACATTTTCCTATGGGTAGCCTACTATTTTTTTCCTTTGCAACTATATCTCTCACAACCACACTCCTATTGTTTCTTTCTGTCCATAACTGCCTCCCTCTGCCATTTCCTGTCACATTACCCACCTTCCTCCTGTCATTTCCCTGTCATTCTTCAAGCTCCCCCAGCAACTCTTCTTGCTTTTCACTCCTACTCTCCGTGCCTTTTTCCTGTCGCTTGCTCTACCATTATCTTTCCTGCTCTTTCTTCATTTGCTCCCTTTCCCTGTTTACTTCCCGTCGTCTTCGCTTTTCATCTTTCTAATTTACCTTCTCCTCCAGCCGATCACTCGCTTCTTTTCTCCATGCTGTCTTCTGCCTTTCGTTTATCTCTCCTTTCCGCAGCCCTCTCGTTCCCTTTTCTTGTTAAACCTGCTAACCTCTGCCGCCCCTAATTGTCTTTATGTAGCTCTCACTTTCTCTCTTTTCTTTCGTCTCTTCACCTGTCTTTCCCTACCAGTCCCTCTCTTAATTCTATCATTCCTTGTCTCACCCTACCATCCCTGCCACTCAAAACCTCTGACACACAACACCACACATCATTCACATCACCTCACCACACCACGCCAAATCACAGCACACTTCACCACACCAAGTCACATCGCCGCACAGAACAGCACAACACAGCGCCGCATACCACACCACACTACACCACACAACACCAGAACCACGGCGCGCAACACAGCACAACTCTGTAGTACACCACACCATTTAGCATTACACCACACACACACACACACACACACACACACACACACACACACACACACACACACACACACACACACACACGACACCGGAACCACTGCACAACTGCACACAACACAACACAACTCTGCAGTACACCACACTATATAACACTGCACCACACACACACACACACACACCACCACCTTCACCTCACCAAGCCACACCACACCACACCACATCACATCACATTACACTTACCCCATCGAAACCACAAAACACCACACCACAACACATCACATCACATCTACTCCTTCCACACCACCTCATTCCACACTACACCACACAACAATAAGTCACATCACACCTGCCCCCTTTCACATCACCTCATTCCACACTACACCACACCTGCCCCATCCATCTGCTCCCCTGCTATTCGGTTGTTCCACAGCTTTGTTCCCCTTAACTTTATTGCCAGAATAGAAACATAAGATGAAAGTTAGGGCAGGGTGCAAAAAGTACAAAGTTATGGCTTCCCTGCACGTTCTGTTTTACACAAATTAACCCGGGAATTTACAGGGATTCCCCACCCACCCATTATATTTTTTTACCAAGAGATTTACCCGCATTTGTTCAGCTTGCAATACATTAGTCTAGAAGCCATAGGATGTCAGATTTATTAGATACTCCGCTGTTGAGCATTAGCATAGCAATGTTTTCCTGGAATTTAGAGTTATTGAAACGTCTTTAAATACATCACTGTGAGTATAATACAATGTTGAAATTTTATTTTCCCAATGCCTTAGCATGAATATGTTATATACTGTATTTCTGATATTCTTTTTCTGGTCTGCAAATTATTTAAAGATATTTCCGTACTAGGCTCTCATATTTGTATAAAGTTTGCTGCTTCAGCAAAGAACGAACGGAAATTGCAGTTTCGTTTCTTACATATACAGTAATGCATCATACATGAAGGTTTTCCATTACGAATGGAATATTCAATAAATCTTTGAGAAATGAAGTGAATGCCACACTTTGCTTGCCAAACGCTGTCTTAGGTATGTTCTCATATATCTTGTTAAGTGCTGGTATGCTTTGTTATGGCTGAATGAAAAAGGGAAGCTAGTACTGGACTATGTTTAGATTCACCTACCTTGTATTTTCGTGCCCATCTCCTATCTATAATAATGGCTGTTTTATGAAAAATTGCCTTACAAAAACAGAGTTAATAAGAGGATGAATATACTATTATACTTTTACCCATATTCCAACCCTGAACTTACCCTTGAGCCTTTACTTTATTACTGACTTGATACAAATTCCAATTACTGTATCATACACTTTCCAACACGTTACTCAGGACAAAACAGCTTACAGTAAATAATTTTGCCCAGCCTTCTTGCATTTATTCATCCATGCATTTGATAGATTTTCCGTCATTTGTAGTATCCAATAAATCACTAAGACATGTATTTATCGTGTTTCACCTTCCACCTTTTGCTCACCTGGTACACAAATTATGGCGGATGTTTCATAATTCGTTCACCAGTGGGAAGAGAATAGAAATAGTAATGAAGATCTGATTTATACATTGCTGAAACTTATATCTACATTTCTTTCAAAAGAGCTGTTGACCTTCCAACACGTCAGAAAGAGGAAGTTGTCAGAATTTATTGCCCCTGATCAGTATACCTGTATTTCTTCTTCTGGCTTTGTGTTTAGTTTTGGAGAAAGACAAACGTGTGTAGTGGAAGACATCTACTCAGCTGCTCATCATGGAAATTTAGCTTTCAGTATATTTCCCATACATCCCATACATCATTTTTCTTATTCTTCAAAACCAAGATTGAATAAACGGTTTAACCTGAGTCAGGAAATAAAACAGACGGAAAAAATCTGAAAACAAGCCAGAAAAAAATAACATCAAACAATCTATAAACAACAGTATAAAAGAACCATAAGAATTTATATCGAATTAAGCAACACTATCAAGCGACGTAAAATTAAATCATAGATCTAGTGTCAGTCAACCGTAGTAAATAAAATCAAATAACCTCAAAACAAATATCTTGGAACAGCCGCAAATGTGGCAAAACCCATCATCGACACACACACACACACACACACACACACACACACAACCGCCTTTCCTTTAGGTTTCACTTTGTAACACCGTCCATCCTCTTCTAAGCCTTTTCTTTTTCTGAGTGGAAGCTACTAATGGCAGCCCCTCTTTTGTATTATGCTGGTTTCTATACGCACATTTTAGGAGCCAAAGAAAAAGTGCATTGACAAACCTGAACGAGGCCGTCTCGAAACTGATACCAATACTCTTAATACAGAGCCATCTCTTCTCAGGATCCCAAATTACATGCCTCAGATAGTATTCATGAAGGATGGTGTTATGAATATTGTGTGTGTTTCCAGTCGGTACTAGGTATGTAACAAGAACCGATGTAATATTGGAAGTGGCACCAAAAGTCCATTTTAAGCAATACCTTCCTGTGTGTGTGTCCCTGTTTGCTGGATGAATACTTCCCCATGGCTCCCTCCCTCCCATACAGTACCACATCCCTCCCAGTTATTCCCCACTCATCCAGTTATTCGGCTGGCGTTTGTAGTCACATCTGTCCTTACATGCGTATAAAACACTGGGTATGTAAGGAACTGTGTATCTACTTATAATTATATGGAAGTTAGTTTTTTTCATAGTTGACGGACAGCTTTCCAAGATGTGTGCCACTGACTCGGGGAACCTTCTGCTGGCTCCGTAGAGACTGCGGCATGGCTGAAAAAATGCTAGTACCTAAGGAGAGATACAGTGTAATCGGCCACATAGTGCATATTGAGGTAGCCCCATACGAACAAGATAAATGTGATTATTTATGATCTTATTATATGTTGACGGTATATTTATATAATAAAACTTATGATTTAAATCATATACTGCAGGTTATGACAACAATGTATAATGATCTGTGGTTGTTTTGGGTATTGCAAGGTTTGCTCTCTCTCTCTCTCTCTCTCTCTCTCTCTCTCTCTCTCTCTCTCTCTCTCTCTCTCTGATCCAGTATTATAACAGCATTATCCATACATATGCGTTAGTGGATGCGTCACTATCGCACAAACTGGCTGGGCCACCACCTTGTGTATCTTCGTCGCCATGTAAAGAAGGGCGGCAGGATTAAAGGGCTGGGGATAAGAAGGATGACGAGATGATAGGGCGGGGGACAGGTATAGACGACTATGCTTTGTGAAACGAACTATATATTAGCCGTGCACCTTAGATGCTTTTTCTATATGTTATTACCATATTATCGCATCCAATGCATTCATTAGAATCTGATTTACGCATTTATAGTTTTTAATGGAATGTGTTATAAACTCGAAATGACCGATCTTGAATTTAGCTCTCTGTTGTATTGTCCGTTTTTTTTCTTTTCAAAGGAACGCTTTGCGGCCTGCTTGCCTTTGGTTCCTTCTTCTTACCATTAAAAAAATATTAAAAACTGATGTAACAGTGAATCAATAATCATAAAATTACAGTTGCTGTGAACGCTGCCAGTCAGCACACACTTTATTAAACCTACCGGGTATGCCTTTTAATTCAAACACAGGGAAGTAGTACACTTCATCTACAACTTGTGTGGCATTGTTTACTGCTGGGTAGTTGGTGGGTGTCGCTATGGCCCCCCATCATGTTTATTATTACCTCTGTCCACACATTTACATTTCCTCACGTATTTCCAACAGCCGATTAACCCCTTAACCCCTTAACCGCGGGGTTGTCGGAGGCCCGCCATGCCCGTCCCACGGGGCAAATCCTCGCTCCGACTGACTTTTTTCAAATATTTGCCAAAAATCAGTTATTAGTCCTAGAATATTATAATTAAATATGCTTATGACACATACCTTCAGCTTTCTCCTGGGATGTTTTTTTTAGCACTCGTCGACTACCATAGGACTTGTGGAGACTTCTGAAGTTGGGTAACTGTCTCCACTTCACACTTCCCGACATCTCGAAATATGAATACCACTGCCTGATATTATCACTAGGAACACTTTTCAATTACTTCCAAGTAGTTTGGAACCCATACTCCAAAAAGAAACCACTGTGAAAGCAATGTAAAATACGAGCACGAACGAGCCTCCCACTAGTGCTAATTCGCCGCTCTTATTCTGTAATTTCTTATTCATATACACACTCGCGCTTTATTATTTTTAGTACTTTATTACACTTATATACATCTACAGTCCTTTACTGCTTCCCACACGATGTTTATTAGGGGTAGAGGTCACAGGGCCTTTTATAAAGGGCACAAAAGCAGCATAAATGGACGGGCACGACTGCGATGTACTCCCACATTGAAGGACAAGAGTGAACTGAGCTGTACGTCTCGGAGTCGGTAGCCACTAGCCAAGAGTTGAAAATGTCAGCCGCTAATGTATATGCTAAGAAATAAGTCGTAGGAAATCTAGACAATACATAATAAATTGTGTAGTTCCAGGTGAATATAAATATCACTCAGGCTTCTCCCTTCCTTTCTTATATACATTTATATTACGAGAATAGCTCATACGGCATATTTCACGGGGAAAAAAGCAGGGGAAATTAGCGAACGAGTGCAGGTTGGATGTTGCCAAGTGATAATTAGCCAATTCCAGGTGTATGGCATTATCAATTACCTTATTTTTCTTAAATATATATTATTTTTGTATAAGAATAGGGCATAGGGCTCATTTCAATGGATGGAATCAGTGGAAAAATTCGTGGAAGATTTGCTTAGCGCTGAGCGGCTGAGCAGACGACACGAGAGGGTGATGGAGGAGAGGTAGGGAGGGGAGTCTAGAATGGGGGAAAATGGCTTAATTGTCAACAATGGATGGGAGTTCTGATGACATTAGCAGCTCTGACTATTGTTGGACATTGGCAGTGCTGATAGATGATACAAGTCACCACGCGAAAGCCAGGGCGAATTCAAAACAACATAGAAGTGACGCCCCACAGTATGATCCATTGCGCCCGAGCATCACGGAAGTGACGACCCCTGGTTAAGGGGTTAAACATTGTTTCATAGGGCACAACTATATCTTTTTGTGCGTCACTGTCGAAGGATGTTGCACGTATGTGCACTATCTCTTACCCCTGTTAGCGTGTTACTAATACCATGTAATTTATTATGATCATCTCTCAGTGTGTTGACATACAGTGTGAGGTAATTTGTCTTTGGTTAACAAGACAAATGTCATAATTACGCCTCATCGGATAGCTCTGTCATAACAATATGTGTTACGTGCGTAGGTGGGTGTGAGTTGCCGGTTTGGGTGTGGTGTGTATTCAGACGTGGATTATACAACCCCCTATTACACAGTATAGATACCATCAATTTCTCCTCTTCTTTGGACATACAGTATGAGTAAGTGTGACAAGATTAGTAAACGGTTATCCTAATGACCTCGACTGGTGATTGGCGAATGCGTGACATGCCACTGAACGCAAAGGAAATGTGGAGGCTCCAATGTGTTCTTACCTTGGAAGCCACAGCCTATATGGTAGTACAAGTCTCAGGTTCCGAAGCCTCATACCGGCACACTAGTGTTTCAGGTCTGTCACTGGACTTTTGGGCGCGATAGTACATGCGCAACAGTGTTGCTTATTTTCATGTTTCAAGCTTGAATCTACTGAACTGATTGGTTAATGGCCAACATTTCTTACACAAAATCGAAGTTTTATTTTGGAACGTAATTAAAATATCTTTATTTAAACCTAAAACATGGTGAGATAAACTTTAAAAGTACACAACAGACAAACTTACAGCAACTTTCATCTAACTGGCTGTTACACCAGTAGCCATCTAGATGGAAACCTGCCTTTCAGTACTGTGATGGCGTGATTGTATTACATACCATACAAACCCTACCACTGCATAGGCGTCAGCACGAAGAAGGCAGCAGAGTATCAATAGTGGCACATTGTACTAATGGACAACAAACACTGACAGACTAATTAAAAAGTTTGGTGGCTGGAATAAACATTTAACCTTAGAGGCAGGTTCTACAATATCCTAGACATATTCACAAACACAGTGATATGTATATATAGTCATAATTCTAGTACAAAAATTATTGTTCAAAGGGACAGAAATAACGACGAACGATCAGTAAGCATAGTATCTGTCTATCTACGACGATAAACCGATAAAGGTGCTCCAAATCTATTGTGTTCTGTGACTGAAAGACCACTTCACAGAGCTAAGGGGATGAAGACGTCACAGCGAGCAGGGTTGCACCGTTACGCAAGAATGAGAACTAGCTCTTTGTCAGCTGTACCTTCATTAGAATTATAGCCCCGCATGAAAGTACGAGGAAGTTATGTGTTTAGTTCCATTTGTTTGCTTCTCATTCTGTCTTTTGGCAAGATTAGAGGAAGAAGTTCGATGGAATAACACCAAATTTGCTTGACTGATTGATAACCATGAAATATACAGTGATTCATTTTTGATCCAGGGAGGTTAAAGATCATTGGTCAAAAGCTAGGTAAACTTTTCATCTCTAACCCAGTTTTAACCAAACATGGCAGGAGGGTTGAGGGTCATTTAAGGGTCAACTTTGAAACCATCCGATCGAAGGCGAGGTCAAGTTTTTGGCATGTTACGGATCATTAAGGGATTAATTAGTCAGTTTTGAAAGCAATCATCCAAAGAGAAGGTAAATTTTTTTTTTTTGGCTTAATCCGTCACGTCCTGACCAATTTTCCACCTCTGACCCCCCCCAATCCTGACTAATTTCGGATTTTTTTGGGGGGGGGCTCAAACCTCCGCTTTTGGTGAGAAACATCGAAAATTCATAGAGAAATCACCCCCCTGAGCTTATAAATGTTGCCACAGGTGACAGTCATCCTTACCTTTCCATGCTCTCTGAGGGTACCTGGCTTCAAAGAAAACAAACTATGGGAGGGTTAACTAATTCAAGCCACTTTAAATTATGTATTTATTTATTTATTTGGTACGAGTTTTTATGTAGTACAAGAGTATATTGGTTTTCACACAATAACATAGGTGATACAAGTGTTGTTCACTTACCAAACACATCAACATATGGCACCTTCCTATATGACATTACCACCTCATCACTTCTTTTTGTTTCTTCTTCTAGCTTGTTTATTCCTTTGTTCTCCACCTCAGGAATCACTTTCACCGTGAATTTCTCATTGGAGAGACTGTGGTGAGACATGTCTTTACTGGCCATGTCACTGCTAACAGGTGAATTGCCGAGAAAATGGCGTGTGGGGGGGAGGGGGGTCAGGTGGGGCCGGGCAGTATCCCCGCTTGACAGTGGATAGAGGAAGGTCTCCTACATATGCCTACCAAAAATCACCCATGAAACTTGAAAAATGTGCAAGTGACTGACCTTGCAATTGCATAACGTATGGGTACGTCGTTGGGTGTCACCATGACAAAACATTGTGACGTACCCATACGTCGTCAGGACGCCACAGGTTAAATAGTTTGATTCGTTTTACATCAAACTTGGTGAAAGATTTTTCATGTTAGCCAAACATGAAGTAATTATATTTTCAGAACAATAGGTCAAAGGCCAAGGTCAGAGGGTAAGGTTAGTATAAAAGATTTTTATCCTATCTGGTTGAAACTTGGTGAATGTGGTTCAATTTGGGATCAATCAGTCAAGGGAACAAGAGTAAAAGGTTTGGCCATTGTAGGGCGAGGCTGTTGCACTCTAAATGCTTCTTCATGTTTGGAATGAAAAATTACATCTGCTTTGAGGTTTGCCAATATTCTGATGCTATTAAAATTACCTTTATTATAAGGTATACTTTGATTTGTTTTTATGATTTCATGTGAATTTTTTTTATAATTTTGTTTACTGAAATAAAAATTAAAAACGATTTTTCTACATCATGTAACATTTTTTCACAAAACACTATTTTTTTAATAAAGTTTTTAATGATAGGTTTTTGTTGTCATTTTCCACTATATAATTATTAATACATGGATATATTATTACAATGGTACTATGATTGAATTTAGCATTTTCTTATATCACAGTCCATGTTTAAAACAGCAGTTATTTTATTTGATAATAGGCCAGAATGTACCCGGAACCAAACACTGTGATGAGCCATACCAATATCAGAGTGCAGCAAACATATCTCAGTGTGACTCAGTTGACTAGTGTGGTTGTAAATTGCCTTCAGTGGAGTGTTTCTTTTTACCCTTCATGTGACAAAGTCAGAGGAAGGTGTGGTAATCACTTGGATCAATAGCTGTCATCTGTAGAGTTGGGTGGCAGGGCAGCAGGATGGCTGGCCAGGTGAGGGTAGTCAAATGAGGGATCTCTTACCTGTTTAGAATATTTTTCACTTCAGGTGAGCGCTTTCTCGATGAATTTTCGATGTTTCTCACAAAAACCGAAGGATTGAGCCAAAAAAAGACAAGTTGAAAATCGGTCGGGTTCTGGGGGTGAAATTTATAATTTGCTGTAGTTTAATTAAATTTCTTTATAATTTTGTATGAAAATGTGATGTGATGGAAATATTATAAATGAAATTTTTTATTCTGTTCATAAGTACAATAAAAAAATAACTACTCAAAAATAAAACAGTTTTTAATGACTTCAATTTAGTAGACCTGTGTTATTTGTAGGTGGGGGCACGCAGCGTCCATTCACTTTTTTTTTTTTTTTATGCAGGGAAGAAGGAACCAAAGGCCACAGGCCTGCATACTGTTCCTTCCAAGAAAAAGCAAAAAACAAACCAAAAGAGAGCCAAATTCATTTCGAGATGCCTGGACACACTGCGTTCGAAAGACTGGAGATCATAGGAAGCAGAAAATACAGACAGAGGAAGACAGTTCCAGAGTTGACCAGTTGCATAAATGAAGGACTGGGAGTAACGGTTAACTCTTGCATTAGAGAGTTGGACAGAAAAGGGATGAGAGTTTGTTGCTAGACGAGTACTACGTGCCCGTCGTAGAGGTGGAGGGATGCAAGCAGACAGTTCAGAGGAACAGTGACCATTGAAGTAGCGATAGAAGACAGATAAAGATGCAACAGTGTGGCAAAGAGACAAAGGTTGAAGGGAATCAGTAAGAGGAGGAGAGTTAATGAGATGAAAAGCCTTTGACTCCACCCTATTGAGAAGAGCTGCATGTGGGGAGCCTCACCACACATGAGAGTTGTACTCCATACACGGGCGAATAAAACTCGTATACAAGGTCAACAACTGTGCAGGGGTAAAGAAAGTTCGGAATCGGCTTAGCACACCTAATCTCTTGGAAGCAGATTTCACAAGAGATGTAATATGTTCTTTCCAAGACAAATCCTGAGAGAATGAAACCCCAAGCATGTTCAAGGATGATGCAGGACATAGCTGTTCATTATTAAACATTAGTGGGTAATCCTGTGGAAGATTTTGTCGGGTTGATAAGTGTAAGAACTGAGTTTTTGATGCATTAAAAATAAGATTATTTTTACCCCAATCAGAGATACGAGTCAAGTCAGACATTAGGTGTGCCATAGCCTCATCCCTTTTTTGTTGAAGTAACTGCTGAGATGGACGTTGCAGAAACCGAATGGAAAAGTGAAGCGTGGAATCATCAGCATATGAGTGGATAGGGTTAGATGTACAGCTTAGAAGGTCATTGATGAATAAAAGGAAGAGATCAGGTGATAGGACAGAGCCCTGAGGAACACCACTGTTGATAGGTCTAGGAGAAGAACGATAGCCGTCTACAACAGCGGCTATAGAACGACCAGAAAGGAAGTTAGAGATGATGGCACAGATAGAAGGATAGAAACCGTAGGAGGGCATTTTGGAAATTAAAGATTTATGCCAGACTCGATCGAAACCCTTTGAGATGTCAAGTGCAATGGCAAAGCTTTCGCCAAAGTCCCGAAAGGAGGATGACGAGGAGTCTGAAAGGTGGGTGAGAAAATCGCCAGTGGAGCATCCCTGACGGAACCCATACTGACGATCAGAAAGAAGGTTGTGACAGGAAAGATGCTTTAAAATTTTTCTGTTAAGGATTGACTCGAAAACTTTTGATACACAGGATGTTAAAGCAATTGGACGATAGTTAGAGGGTTGGGAATGGTCACCCTTCTTTGGGAATGGCTGAATGAGAGCAAACTTCCAGCAAGAAGGAAAGGTACAAGTTGAGAGACAAAGGTGAAAGAGTTTACCTAGGCAGGGTGTAAGCACAGAAGCACAGTTTTTGAGGACAACAGGAGGGACTCCATCAGGACCGTATGCCTTTTTAGTATTGAGGCCAGTGATGGCAGAAAATACATCAGCTGAAGAAATTTTAATGTCAGTCAAGAGGAAGTCAGAGGGGGGAAGTGATAGAGGAATAGCACCGGAATCATCTAAGGTGGAATTGGAGGAGAAAGTCTGAGCAAAGAGATCTGCTTTATCAGTAGAAGAAATAGCCACAGAGCCATCAGAGTAGAAAAGAGGAGGGAAGGATGATGAGGTAAAGTTGTTAGAAAGGTTTTTGGCAAGGTGCCAGAAGGAGCGAGAAGAATTCGAGTTGGAGAGTTGATAACATTTAGCAAGGATTAAATTATTTTTAGCAAGGCGAAAAACAGACTTAGCATGATTCCGGGCAGAAATATATAAAAGATGTGATTCAGGGGTGGGTTGGCTCCGGTACCTCTTATAGGCCCTCTCCTTGTTGCGGACAGCATTAGAACAAGCGTGATTAAACCAAGGGTTTCTTGCATTAGTCAGAGGATATGAGAAAGGAATGTATGATTCCGTGCCCAATAGAATAACCTCCGTAATGCGCAAGGCACACTGAGATGGCTCCCGGCCATGGAAGCAATAATCATTCCAAGGAAAATCAAAGAAGTACTGCCTGAGGCCTCCCAGTCTGCAGCTTCAAAGTGCCACAGGCGGCGTTTCTCTGGAGGGTCCACAGGCCGTACCGGAGCGATAGGACAGGTTAAGGTAATAAGGTTATGATCGGAGGAGCCCAACGGAGAGAAAAGATTAAACAGTGTAAGCAGAAGCATTAGTTGTTAGGAAAAGGTCAAGTATGTTGGAACTCTCTCCAAGGCGGTCAGGGATACGGGTAGGGTGCTGTACAAGCTGCTCTAGGTCATTAAGGATAGAAAAGATGTAGGCTTGTTCACCAGGTGATCAGTGAAAGAAGAGGAGAGCCAAAGGTAGTGGTGAACATTGAAATCTCCTAGAATGGAGATTTCAGAGAAAGGAGAAATGGATAGAATGTGTTCCATCGTAGAAGTCTCAGAGAGAGCTTTAGAGGAAAAGAGGTGGTGTTCAACGGAGCGAAAGTTAGAGGAAAGGCCGCGAATGTTACAGAAATGAAGAAGGAGTGAGTCAGACAGTGGTTCCAGGCAGCTCTGTGAGTCGTCACCGGGAGAGGGGCAGATGGTGGGGGCATTTATGGTCCCACCCCCTGGGGACTCCGAGGCATGATTTTTGTGCGCCATTTTCTTTTACTAATTTTGAAAAGGAAGTGTAGTGTGTAGTGTGCATGTAGTTTGGTGTTGACAGTTAGAGGAATTTGTATTGAAGAGCATGCTGGTCTACTCTCTGTGTTACTGAGACACTGAAAAAGTTCAGTAAAGGGGGATGGTCAGGAAGAAGTCCTGAAGGCTGATGAAATGGGAGCTCCAGCTCTTCCTGTCATCAGCCTTCCATCCACCTTGGAAGTACTGCCCTGCTCGACTGGTGCTACAGTCTACTCCTACTTGCTATGTGTCTTTAGGTTACTTTGTGCTGAGTGGCAAGTTAAATGATTTACCGTTACGCTGGGAACCATTTACTAACGTCAATGGTAATCCAGTAACTAAATGACGCCTGGTGGCTTAATGTACTAAGGCACTCCAATAGGAAGGGCATGTAAGGGTTTACATAGGATTCATGGTTCGAGTTTATTACACTTACAGTGTTACTCAGGGACAAACGAGGCTGAGCACCCTCATCTCAATATCCGGACAGACTGAACAGCGTAGCCCAGGGCCCCAGTGCTCTTGCATAAATCAATCAATCAGTCAATCAATATATACTGTATATATATATATTGCCAGACGCATTAATCGCGTAAGGGGTGGCCACAAGCAAATCGCCTCCATGTCACTCTGTCCCATGCCATTTCACTGCCCTGCTCCCAGCTCACACTCCCTCTCCATCCTTCCACCACATCCTTGATCTTCCCCCCCCCTCTCCACCCCTCCACCTCACTCAAATTCACTCTCCTCGTCAGTCTCTCGCTCTCCATCCTCTCCACATGGCCAAAACTCCTCAAAGTGTTTCTCCTAACGCTGCCTATCACATCCACATCCACACCACAACGCTCTTTCACTTTCTCATTTGTCAGTCTGTCTCTCCATGTGACTCCACATGCTCCTCTCAAATAACTCATTTCCACTGCTCTTAGTCTTGACTTGTGTCCCTCCAACAAGGTCCAAGCTTCACTTCCATACGTCAGGTTGGTATCACAGTACTGTCATGCAGCGATTTTTTTACTTCCATGCTCACTTCCCTCATTGCTACTTTCATAGAACCAGCAACCTTTCTTCATTGTTGTATCCTTTCAAGCACATCACCCTCCAAACTTCCATCCTTACTCATCACACTACCCACGAACTTTAATGCACTCACATTTTCCATTTCCTCCTCATTCTACCTCAATATACATTCAGTGACTTCATATCTCTCGAAGACCATTACATTACTCTTCCCTACATTCACCTTTAGATTCCGTTTCTTACACACTCTCCCAGACTCATTAGTTAAGCCTTGCATCTCCCCCTCGACTTCACTTAACAACACAGTATCATCGGCAAACAACAGTACTGGGAGTTTCCACACACTGCCCTCTCTCATTAGGGCTGATTCAATATCCACTGTCCTACCATGTATCTCTTTTATAACCCCATCCATATACAAATTGAACAACCATGGACACATGACACATCACTGTTTCAATCCAACCTTCGAATAGAAATATTAACTCAGTTCAATATCCACACACACTGCAGCCTTAGCGCCCTCATACATACCCTTCACGGCATTCAAGAACTTCCCATTTATTCCATGTATTCTTAATACCTTCAGCAATCCTTGTCTATCCACCCTGTCATATGCTTTATCCATGAAGGCGGCATACTTCTTTTCTTTCTCTAGAAACTTTTCCACTAAGGACCTAAGAATGAATATCTGATCTACACAACCTCTTCCCTTCCTAAATCCTCCCTGTTCTTCTCCAACTAATTCCTCCGTTATTTCCCTAACTCTGTCAATAAGTGTCCTACCATATACTTTTCCTAATGCACTAAGAAGACAAATGTCCCTGTAAATACCACACATTACTTTTTCCCCTTTTCCTTTGTATAGGGGAATAATTATTCCTGACTTCGAATCATCCTGGACTCTACCTTCCTCCCAGGCCAGTCTGCACATCTTCCACATCCATTCTGTCTTTCCACATCCATTCTGTCTCTCCACCATGCTTCAGCATTTCAGCACAGACTCCATCAATTCCTGGGGCTTTCCCCATTCTGACTATCTTCATTGATTCCACAACTGCCATCCTACTGATTTCTTCTTCTCTTCTCACATCCCTCCTTCTCCCAGGCATTCCCAAGCCACATATACTTGCATTACTTTCATTCTCTATGTTCAACAATTCCTTAAAGTGTTCTCTCCAACTGCTCGCATTTTCGCCCCTCACCCCTAGTAATCTACCATTTTTATCTTTCACTCCCCGACTAACATCTTTATCACCCTGTCTAACTCTCTTTACCTCTTTCAAGAACATTTTCTTACATTCCCTCCACTTTACACTCAAATTCCTTCCGGATTCCTCATCCAATCTTTTCTTACTCTCTCTGACTAATCTCTTCACCTCTATCTTCCTCTCTACATATAACTCTCTCTACTGTCTCTCAACATCCTCCACGCATCTGCTTCCCATCCACTCACTATGTGCTTTCTTCTTTTCTGCCACAGCCTGTCTCATCTCGTCATTCGATCATGCGGTTCTTTGCACAACCTTTCGTCTTCTCTTCACCCCACACACCACTTCACACTCTGCACAGATTTCTTCTGTGAATATCGTGCACGCACCTTCCACGTCCTCCATCTACTTCAAATCATATTTGCCCAATCGTTCCTCCACCTCTCTCTTATATTCTGACTTTTTCCTATCCTCTTGTATCCTTTCCATCCTCCTTGTAAGAACTACTTCCTCCTGTCCTTCCCTTCTTCTATTCCTCCACTTCATTTCAACCTTCACTTTCACCACCACCAAGTGGTGGTCAGAAGGTCCACACCCCCAACATCTATGTGCTCTTGCATCCATTACACACCTTCTCATTCTACCATCGACACACACATAATTAATCATTGCCTTTCGTTCATTCAGTTCACCATCCAACCTTCTCATCACTCACTACGTATACCTGTGAATCATTTTGTGTCTGAAGAGGGTATTGTCTATCACCAATCCCCTCTCTGCTTAAATGTCCACTAGAGCACTGCCATTCTCATCCACTTCTGCAGGCACACCCCACTCGCTAACTACTCCATCCACCTTCACATTCCCTTCTTTTTCATTCATAACTCCAGTCAAAAACACTCGCTCATTCCTTACAAACATTTCCATGCACGCTTCCACATTTTGTTGAGAACCTTTCTTTCGCTCCACTTGCATGATCTTGCATTGGCGCATACACACACACACACAGTAGCCCATATTTGTAACCCAACTTTCAATCTTACTTACACAATTCTTAAGCCAGTTTATCCGTACTGTCTTATATTCTCTTTCCGTCTCCTGCACACAACAATACAAATCTCCTTTTACCCTCTCATTCCCACCCACTCCCTCGCAAATATCCCATCCATACTCCCGTTCTCTCACACTCTCACCTTTTGAGTTACTTTCAGCTAACCCACATACATCCACTTTTGCACTCTTAAGTGCCTGGACAATCTCTCTTTCTTTCACCTCATCATTTGCACCCATTACATTCCATGAAGCTATCCGTTCTATGTCCTTTGTTCGGTCCTTAGTTGTCACCTTTTGGTCAGTCCTAGTCCGAGGCCTCTTGTTCGTATTTTTAGTTAGTTGTTTTCCGGGGAAGGGCATTAAC
>JAGKTI010011520.1:12532-26250 GCA_018397915.1 Birgus latro | reverse complement strand
TGACTTGTGGCCGACGCCTGAGTGTGCACAGGGGAGGATAGCTTCCTGGCGGCTTGTGGCCGGCCTTACCTCTGACCCGACGTGACTTGTTGCTGACGTCGAGAGGGCACAGGAGGTGAGCTCTGGGACGGCTATGGCCTGTGCCGGCGAGCTAAGGTCACTATCAGCTGAGGGATGGACAATGGCCGATCCTGCTTCGTGCCCAGTACGGCTCGTGGCCGGTACTGCGGTGCTGTTCTGGGGGGAACGCCGACAGGAGGCAGACGACTTGTGGCCAGTCCTGCCCGACCGACACGCGTCCGTGTTGCGGCCCTGTGGCGGGGAAGCAACTGGGGAACGGACTGTGGCCGGTTCTGCCCCGTACCCGGTACGACTGTGGCCGATACCGCGGCGTTGCGTGGAGTTATAAACTCCACCCCTTACCTGGTGAGATGCGCTCCGGCCGGAGACTAGGTCCCGGCGACTGCTACCTTTCCGGGCCACCACCTGGGCGCAAGAGGGGCGCCGGGAAGTTATACAGGTAAGCCATTCCTGTTCCCAGCCGCGCTGTGTTGGCGGCAGTCCCCCGATGATACTGGGGGGGTTGGGGGTGCTGGTGTCGTCTGCCCCGGTCGCCGTGTGGTTTGTGGCTCCAACCCTTAACTCCTGTATTTCAGTTCCGATAATTACTGAAGAAGAGACGGGGAGAGACTGAAGACTTAATGCCCTCAAAATCCCTGCAGACTTGTGTTATGCTACGTATTTGTGGGACGGTTTCTCGCCCTCAAGTACGCAGTCTAAAGCGGGTCCCTATTCTAGACTGGGAGGTAACTCCTAAGGGCAGGACTGGACACAAAAACAAGGCAGTGGATATCACACATGTATTCTACACATAAGACACAGGACAATAATACATCACAGATATTACAAAGGATTTGCCGGGGGGGGGAGTGAACACTACACAATTGCTATCTGTCACTCTACCTTCTTGTTTAAGTATGGTACTATTCACCCGACACTCGTGTGACATACAACACATTTATATCTTCAGACACAGGAATGGTTTTGACACAATCTCTAAAACCCGTATGGCACTGGACGGCACTGTATACATGTATATCTTACTTTACACCTGTACTTCAGGTAACTGGCGGCCGGGAGTCTATTACAGGTAGGGTCGCCCGTAAAGGTATTCAACAGGGAGGGGGGACTGTGGTATTTGGTATTCCCGGGTCGGCCACGCGGCTAAGACAAGGGGCTGGTGCAGGTTTAACTGAACACAGGGGAGGGGGAGCGTAAACAACCGCACAAGACACAAGGATACACAGGGGGAGGTCTAGGTTGTCACTGAGATGGTCTAGGGCAACAGGACTCTACCTTTCGATATAGGTCCGGCCTCGTTCTATCTACCGGCACGTCCAATCTTATTCGGGGTTCCTGGTCACTTCACTTGAGGACACACGGTAGGAAATCACTCGTAAGATCCTGCAGATGCACACTAGAACTGAGCTTACGGGTACACACACACATATATATCGATAGTCCACTCCTTGGGCGACACTGATGGGCCCAGGGCAATTCCTCCGTCAGGAGGGAACAGGGGCGGAGTGGCGTGCTCCTGGGCAGGGTCCCCACACGTGGCCGTGGGGCTAAGGGCTCGGCCCGAAGAGGGCTAGAAGTCGGGCCTGACGTCGGATCTGGGAGCGTCGTCGGGAGACCTCGCCCACCGGTAGGTCGCGCCCTGGTGTGCGGGGCAACTCTGGGGGCTGCAGGAGACCCAGGGAACTGGAACCCGGGGCGGCTGGGCTGCGGCAACGGCTCGAGGGCGGCGTCGCCGTCAGGGAGGCCTCACAGGAAGCTCGGCCCGGGGTAGTGGTGGATGGGGCTCGGCGGCGGCTTCGAGGTCCATGGGGGCTCTGGTCTGGCAGTTGGTCACCCGGGTGGAGTCGCAGGGAACCAAGGTCCCGGGTGAGACTCTGCCACGTCTCGGGTGTGGGGCCTTCTCCGACGGCTGGTACTCCCATAGGAGGGGAGCGGACTATGGCCAGCTCTACTCCGGACCCGACGTGACTCGTGGCCAACGCCTGGTGGGTTACAGGGAGGACAGTCTCCTGGCGGCTTGTGGCCTGCTCTGTACTGGGCCTGTTCTCCTGGCGGCTTGTGGCCGGCTCTGTACTGGGCCTGTTCTCCTGGCGGCTTGTGGCCTGCTCTGTACTGGGCCTGTTCTCTTGGCGGCTTGTGGCCTGCTCTGTACTGGGCCAAGCGTGACTCGTGGCCAACGCCTGCGGGGCCGTAGGGATAGCTGCCTGGCGGCTTGTGGCCTGCACTGCACTAGGTCTAGTTTCTTGGCGGCTGGTGGCCTGCACGGTGTTTGGTCTGATGTGGCTCGTGGCTGGCGTCGAGAGGGCACAGGGGGAGATGGTTTCCTGGCGGCTTGTGGCCTGCACTGTGTCGGGTCTACTTCCCTGGCGACTCGTGGCCTGCTCCGTGTTAGACCTGGTTACCTGGCGGCTTATGACCTGCACTGTGTCGGGTCTATTTTCCTGGCGGCTGGTGGCCTGCACTGTGTTGGGCCTACTTCCCAGGCGGCTCGTGGCCTGCACTGTGTTAGGCTGGGCGTGGCTCGTGGCTAACGCCGAGGAGGTGAGCTCTGGGACGGCTATGGCCTGTATCAGTGAGCTCTGATCACTAGCAGCTGAGGGACGGACTATGGCCAATCCTGCCTCATGCCCGGTACGGCTCGTGGCCGGTACCGCGGTGCCGCTCTTGGGGGAACGCCTACAGGAGACGGGCCGACACGCGTCCGTGTCAGGGCCCAGTGGCGGGGAGACAGCTGGGGAGCGGACAATGGCCAACTCTGCCCCGTACCCGGTACGACATCTGTCAGTACCGCGGCGCTGTGTGGAGTTGTAAACTCCACCCCTTACCTGCAGAGCTGTGTTCCGGCTGGAGACAAGGTGCCGGCGACTGCTAGCTTTCCGGGCCCTCATCTGAGCACAAGAGGGGCGCCGGGGAGTCGGACAGGTATGTCGTTCCTGCTCCCAGCCGTGGCGGGGAGACAGCTGGGGAACGGACTGTGGCCAATTCTGCCCCGTACCCGGTACGAACTCTGTCAGTACCGCGGCGCTGTGTGGAGTTGTAAACTCCACCCCTTACCTGCAGAGCTGTGTTCCGGCTGGAGACAAGGTGCCGGCGACTGCTACCTTTCCGGGCCCTCATCTGAGCACAAGAGGGGCGCCGGGGAGTCGGACAGGTANTGGGGGAGCTGGTGTCGTCTGCTCCGCTTGCCGGGTGGTTGGTGGCTTTAACCCCTAACTCCTGTATTTCAACTTGCATCCATGGAAAGAACCACGGAGTGATCGAACGGAGCTGTCAGGCACTGCAGAGAGACCAAAACCCCCACAATGTACCCTACCCTGTATTCAAAGGGATGTGGAGTGCGAGGATGAGAATCCTAATACTGAGAAAAAAAAACTACTGTGACACACAAATAGCTGTAAATGAGTACCACACATACCACACGATTCCAGCAACGAATGATTAATGTCTTTCACTGCAGATTTAAGGGAGGCACGCTAGCCTATATCAGCAAACTAGGAATCGGGGAGGACCTAAAAGCACCAGTAGCAAGTCTCAAACTGGCGTGATGTACAGACTGAGAACACCCAAGTTGCTGTACAGTAGCAAAGTAGGCTACACCTCGCAGCCATAGGCAAGTTTTGATCCCACCAACGCTTGATATACGTGAACGGGTGTCTTCCGGTCAGCACCCCAGGAGGCATGAAACAATACTCTCAGCAAATTTATGGCCTGTATACATGACACTCTTAGAAATTTCAGATGCAAATTCCATGCCAAGCGGCAGTCAAACGTTACGCTAAGAAACTTGGTCTCCTCCACGTAATGGAGCCATAACCCACTCAGAAATAAGTCAGGGTCTGAGTGAATTTCCATTATTCTACAAAAGTGTACAGCTACGGTTTTGTTAAAAGAAAAATGGAAACCTCTTCGGTCCGCCCACCTGGTGACCCTGTCCGAAGCTAGTTCCCTCTACAGTCCGTCACTTGCTGGTCGAGTGTCCGAGTCTGGGACACCAGCATCTCAGTACTTGCATAGGTACTGAGATGAAGTGGTGCTTAGTATTTGTTTTTTAAGCTTGGAGGAACCTCTGGCTATCTGGCTGACATCTTCAATTTTCTGATGGAGGCGGGCCTCCATCGTCTATTTTAGTTAAACTGATTTTTTATCCATTCTTTATGTTACTTATTCTTGTAAGAAGATAGTGGTTGTGTCTTAATTTAAAATATTTGACTTTTCTTTCGGAGCCACATGACTGAAATGTTGTAGCTAAATAATTCAGTTCAATTCGCAATCACTCGTATATCATTGCCTCATCCAACTCCACCATCTCGTAACTGTTTGATATCTTAATTGCCAGCCTAGTGGCCTCTCCTCTTTTCCAGCTGACATCATGTTCGTTCTGTGGGCCGTATTCTAATGTAGGTCCATAGGAGACGTCATAGCACATTTTCTTTAGTCATATATAATAGCCATCACAAAAGGTTATTTTATTCCGTTTTTCTAAACGATATTCTCTTGCATAAATTTTCATTCTTTTATTATCATCGTAGTTTGCATTAATTGCATACAGGAGGATACTGAAGAGTAATGTGCAAAATAAAATCGCTAAGGAAGAGAATCTACGAAACCTCCAAAGCCCATAGCCATAGCCATGATCTTTCCCAGGGAAGCATTAAGAAGCGTATTAGTAAAACTGTTAACTCAAATGTGTGGTCAAAATTCCAGCTTTAGCCAATATATTCTAAAGCAAATGATAGTGACAGGCTATGTCCGACCTTTCTGTATCGTTTCTGACCGCTGTAAATTACCTGAAACATGTGATGGTGTATAATTGTCTGACCTCTCTGTATGTTGCTGACCACTGTACTCTCTCTGGTGCATGTGGTGATAAAAGAATATGTCTGATCTTTCTGGAACGTTGCTGACTACACTCTTTTAAGCATGTGATGATAGCAGAATGTGTCTGATCTTTCTCTATCGTTGCTGACCACACACTGTGATAAAGACGCAGCCGAGCACATCTAATAATTGCAAATGCACCAATAACTGGGTAGCACTTAGAGAGCGCATACCACCGACAATGTCTATACCAGAAAACTCAGATCACCTCCAAATTTAATCAACTTTCCCTTGACCAACTCACATTTCAACAATATTTAATTTAAATCAATCAATAACGTTTGAAATATCTTGTGGGCAAGCAAACAAAAAACAGTCCTGAAGCGAGATTCGAGCTCAGATCGCCACCAACATTTAATCAACTCTTCCTTGACCCATGACCCACATATCCACAAAATTAAATTGGAATCCATCAATAACTTTTAAAGATATCTTGCAGACAAACAGACATACAAACAGATGAATATATAACCCCCTCCAACTCCGTTGGCGGAGGTAATGACTAATAAAGAAAAAAAAACGGAGGGTTACTTGTATCTCTGATCACCCGTTTTAATAATACGGCCATATGTGCCGAAGGTAAGAACTACAACGTCTGACTGCATCTTCCCCCACAGACCTCCAAGGATAGTAGTGTCAAGACATCATCATCATCATCAGGTTTATGTCTAAAGCTTTTACGATCATCATCATCATCATCACCAGCAGTAGCAGCATCCTTACACAGTATACGTCGACGGTTCTCCTTTCCTCATTTCCTTTATACCACCCCTCACTCTCAACCTCTAACGTAGTTGAATGAATGTCACTATTCCCAGTGTCCTACTCCAAAGATGTTACTTTGTCCCACACAGGTCTCAGTTCATGGAACAATAGTTGTGAGAACTGAGATCCAAGGACTTGACAACTTTCTATAAATACTCGTATATTTGCATTTACGGCTGAATTTTAAGAACAACTTCTCTAGTGTAAAGAAAAAGTCCTTCAGAACGTTTAAATGCTCTAAAATGCATTGGGAACAGTAATAATTCAACTCATTAAACCTTGCCACGACCATGGCTCTCTCGGGATGGTCGTGGGCCTTCCTGCCGAGCTATGGCTCGGCCGCCGTTTAGTGAATCATTCCCCAGCTCGGTCTTTCTAAGAACATTCTGCGGTGCCAGTACAATTATTTAAAGGTATTATAAGCAATGATATTACTGTTAAAATGTCACACGCTGATGGGAAAGGGAATCAAGAGCTGACCAAATAATATATTAATTCCAAGTGGGATCATTGATCAAACTTAGGCCTGATTACTGATCCAGCAACCAGCATACTGTGGACTCCATCACTGTCATCAGAACTGTTTTTTTTTTTTTTTTTACACTTCAGACACCAAAGAATTCGTATATATCTACCAGTTTAATTTTGCGACATGCACCTCTTTGTTCATATTTGTAGTTGGGCATTCAGAAACAGGCGTTCATCAATTTGATTCCCCACTATATCCTTTCTTATTAAAATAATCTTTTTACATTCTGTGGTCACGTGATTATTTTATTGGATGCTGTTTTCTTAATATGATACAGCTTACTCTGATAGCTGGTAGTGTTTAGATTTCTTAATACGTTAAACCATGTTAACTATCGTGAATGCTTTACAGAATGAAGTAGGTTATGTATTGTGCTATGATCCTTCGACAATTGAGCAACACCCTTTATTTAATGATATGCTGTAAGATCCAAACGTATCTTCAAATTCTGGGAATGCTTTTATCAAATTTTTCTATGTACGTACTCTCCAAGCTGCGTGTTGCTAGGTTTAGTGCGACGGTTTGATGATGCAATACCGGTTGCGTAACGTTTACAGTCAACCCATAATACACAGTGACGTCATATTGTTGGCTCTTGTTGCTACCAGACGATTTTACTCAGCTTAGGACAGCCTCTGTTAGTAATGAGGTTAATGACTGTATCGGACAACAATAGTTCAAAGGCTTTCATCGGTTGAATTACAGTCCTGAAACAAAAATTTTATGCAAATCCTTACGCACAATTGAATAATAGGCTACGTATTTTACATCCAGACTGGTGTTATTTATCCGTTAGCTTAGCAACTAGACTCTGCTTGGGTGAAATGTACACTACAAAACCTTAACTATCAGTGAACTGAATAAAAATCTATATACATATGTCTAGTTGTGTATGCGTACATGCTCAATAAGAAACAAAAACAAGAAGTTATTGTGTATGAGCCAAAATTTGTCCTTTGGAGACTAATTTTACGAGACTGATCTGTGCAATGCGTATTCATAACCACAAATAAAAATTCCCGGAACACTCTTACCAATAGGAACTAAAGGATCCCCCTGCTACCTGACGCGTCCTCGGGTGGCGGATAAGGGAAGGCCTTGTAGTCATACGAGGTACCGTCTTACACGGCACGGGCCTTGGGACCCCGTATAGATATACTGTACTGTATAGGGCTCCACCGAATGTACTGAATAAGGTGGCACAAAACTTGTATCTCACCAGAAACTAAGTGGTAGGGCGGTGAGATTATTTGCCACAATCCTCTCAACCAGATAGAATTTCTATTGCAAATGATTTCATTGGCGTTCCTGTTGGATCATCGTCTACTACAGGTCCAACCGTACTGCCTCCTGTGCTTACGCAAAGCGGGCCACCGAAGGTGAGTAGGCACCGTCTTGGCAAATTAGAGACCGGGGAATTTAACAAACTGAAATCCATGAATATCTATTCATACAATGTAAGAAACCTCGCAGAAGATAACAAACGTGATACTTTAATGACTGCATTAGAAAATACTAGTTGGGATATTGTAGGTTTGAGTGAGATTCACAGAAAGAAGAAAAAGTAATTAAGCTCCAGGACAGTAACCAGCTATTTTGCTACAGAGGAAGGGAAAATGAAAGAGTTAGTGGTGTAGGATCTCTATTTAACAGAAAACTTTCTGACAGCACTGGTAAATTCAGCAGTGTATCTGACAGAGCAACATGGATTGTAATTTTACTACGCAAAAAATACACCCTGAAAGTAATACAGGTGTATGCACCGACTAATCAAAGCTCAGATGAAGAAACAGAAACATTCTACGACCTTCCAGATTATGGAAGAAGAAAAGACTATATATACTATACTATATATATACTATGTATAAAATGAGATTATTGCACACATTCTTTTACAAAAGAACAGGCGGAAAATGGACCTGGAGAAGTCCAGTTGGAAACAAAGAATGAAATAGACTTCATTATAGCAGATAAGAAGTGATGCCAGGCACAACAAACCTCGCCCGAAAGCAGTTATTTTATTTTCAGCCGTTTTCAAGTTATAGCCCTCTAAATGCAATCTGTGCTCTTGCATTTGACCTTTCAAGGTCGCTCTAGTTCAAAGGCTACGGAGCCAAATGAAAGCCCATATGAGACTTCCCGTACGTTGATAATAGTAAATATATCTATCTTCAACCAATTTCGAGTTATAGCCTCCTGAATGTTCGTGACCTTCGGTTTGACCTGTCAAGGTCACTTAAGGTCAAAGGTCATGGAATCAATTAACAACCCATATGGGACTTCCTTTACGTCGATAATAGTAAATATAAATCTTCATCCAGTTTCGAGATGTAGCCACCTTAATAACCGTGACCTTGAGTTTGACCTTTCAAGGTCACTAAGGGCCGTAGTCTTAAACTGTGGGAAGCCGTTCACCTTGCCCTATCAGTATCTTTTGGTAGTCTTAAAAGGATAGCGTTCCGTTGGGAACGGGAGAGGATTACCTCAGCATAGTGTACTGGACCAATACACTATGCCAAGGTAATCCTTTCCTGTTCCCAAGGGAACGCTATCCTTTTAAAACTACCAAAAGATACGGATAAGGGAAGGCGAACGCCTTCCCACAGTTCAAGACTACGGCCCTTAAAGTCAAAGGTTATGGTACCACTTAAAAGCCCATCTGGGACTTCCCATATATTGATAATAGTAAATATCTATCTGCAGCCAGTTTCGAGTTATAGCCCCCCCGAATATCCGTGACCTTGATTTGACTTTTCAAGGTAACTCAAGTCAAAGGTCTTGGTGCCAAATGAAAGCCCATATGGGAGTTCCTTTATGTTCATAGTGGTGAACATCTCTCTTCAACCGATTTCAAGTTATAGCCCTCTGAAAATCCTTGATCTTGGTTTTGACCTTCCAGGGTCACTCAATTGCCTCCAAAATTTAATCCTTTTCTCTTGGGACAAGTGCCCACCTATCCTGAAAGTTTCGTGTAATTTCATTCAGCCGTTTATCCATGTTGTTGCTAACAAATAAACAAACAAACAAAAAGAAGAAAAGACCAAAAACAATACCTCCGTCCGGGCGAGGTAATAATACATCATAAATGTTACGGTTATCAACAAAGTAAATAAAGGAAGTGACCATAGAATGTTGGATAGCATAGCCAGAATCAATTTTAGAAGTGAAAGAAAGATTATTAAAAATAAAAAGATATACCCAATAAAACTATGTGAAAACAAAGCAGCCTGTTATGCTACGTATTTGTGGGACGGTTTCTCGCCCTCAAAAACGCAGGCTAAAGCGGGTCCCTATTCTAGACCGGGAGGTAACTCCTAAGAGCAGGACTGGACACAAAAACAAGGCAGTGGATATCACACATGTATTCTACACATAAGACACAGGACAATAATACATCACAGATATTACAAAGGATTTGCCGGGGGGGGGAGTGAACACTACACAATTGCTATCTGTCACTCTACCTTCTTGTTTAAGTATGGTACTATTCACCCGACACTCGTGTGACATACAACACATTTATATCTTCAGACACAGGAATGATTTTAACACAATCTCTAAAACCCGTATAGCACTGGACGGCACTGTATACATGTATATCTTACTTCACACCTGTACTTCAGGTAACTGGCGGCTGGGAGTCTATTACAGGTAGGGTCGCCCGTAAAGGTGTTTAACAGGGGGGAGGGGAACTGTGGTATTTGGTATGCCCGGGTCGGCCACGCGGCTAAGACAAGGGGCTGGTGCATGTTTAACTGAACACAGGGGAGGGGGAGCGTAAACACCCACACAAGACACAAGGATACACAGGGGGGAGGTCTAGGTTGTCACTGAGATGGTCTAGGGCAACAGGACTCTACCTTTCGATATAGGTCCGGCCTCGTTCTATCTACCGGCACGTCCAATCTTATTCGGGGTTCCTGGTCACTTCACTTGAGGACACACGGTAGGGAATCACTCGTAAGATCCTGCAGATGCACACTAGAACTGAGCTTACGGGTACACACACATATATATCGATAGTCCACTCACTTGGGCGACACTGATGGGCCCAGGGCGATTCCTCCGTCAGGAGGGAACAGGGGCGGAGTGGCGGACTCCTGGGCAGGGTCCCCACACGTGGCTGTGGGCTAGGGGCTCGGCCCGAAGAGGGCTAGGAGCCGGGCCTGATGTCGGACCTGTGAACGTCGTCGGGAGACTTCGTCCACCGGTAGGTCGCGCCCTGGTGTGCCGGGCAACTCCTGGGGCAGCAGGGGACCTGGGGAACTGGAACCTGGGGCGGCTGGGCTGCGGCGACGGCTCAAGGGCGGCGTCGCCTTCAGGGACGCCTCACGGGAAGCTCGGCCCGGGGGAGTGGTGGACGGAGCCCGGCGGCGGCTTCGGCTGGTCACCCGGGTGGAGTCGCACGGAAACGAGGTCCTGGGTGAGACTCTGCCACGTCTTGGGTGTGGGGCCTTCTCCGACGGCTGGTGCTCCCGTAGGAGGGGAGCGGACTAGGCCCAGCTCTACTCCGGACCCGACGTGACTCGTGGCCAACGCCTGGTGGGTTACGGGGAGGGTAGTCTCCTGGTGGCTTGTGGCCTGCTCTGTGCTGGGCCTGTTCTCCTGGCGGCTTGTGGCCTGCTCTATACTGGGCCAAGCGTGACTCGTGGCCAACACCTGTGGGGCCGTAGGGATAGCTTCCTGGCGGCTTGTGGCCTGCACTGCACTAGGTCTAGTTTCTGGGCGGCTTGTGGCCTGCACTGTATTTGGCCTGGCGTGACTCGTGGCCAACGCTGAGAGGGCACAGGGAGAGACAGTTGCCTGGCGGCTCGTGGCCTGCTCTGCACTGGGCCAGCGTGTCCCGTGGCCAGCGCCTGCGGTGTCGTAGGGATAGTTGCCTGGCGGCTCGTGGCCTGCACTGCACTAGGTCTAGTTCCTTGGCGGCTTGTGGCCTGCACTGTAGTTGGCCTGGCGTGACTCGCGGCCAACGCCGAGAGGGCACAGGGAGAGACAGTTTCCTGGCGGCTTGTGGCCTGCACTGTAGTTGGCCTGGCGTGACTCGTGGTCAACGCCGAGAGGGCACAGGGAGAGACAGTTTCCTGGTGGCTTGTGGCCTGCTCAGTACTGGGCCAAGCGTGACCCGTGGCCAACGCCTGCTGGGCCGTAGGGATAGCTGCCTGGCAGCTTGTGGTCTGTGCCGCACTAGGTCTAGTTCCTTGGCGGCTTGTGGCCTGCACTGTATTTGGCCTGGCGTAACTCGTGGCCAACGCCGAGAGGGCACGGGGAGAGACAGTTTCCTGGCGGCTTGTGGCCTGCACTGTGTTGGGCCTCTTTCCCTGGCGGCTTATGGCCTGCACTGTGTTGGGCTGGACGTGGCTCATGGCTAACACTGAGGAGGTGAGCTCTGGGATGGCTGTGGCCTGTATCAATGAGCTTCTCTCACTAGCAGCTGAGGGACGGACTATGGCCAATCCTGCCTCATGCCCGGTGTGGCGTGTAGCCGGTACCGCGGTGCCGCTCTTGGGGGAACGCCTACAGGAGACGGGCCGACACGCGTCCGTGTCAGGGCCCAGTGGCGGGGAGACAGCTGGGGAGCGGACAATGGCCAACTCTGCCCCGTACCCGGTACGACATCTGTCAGTACCGCGGCGCTGTGTGGAGTTGTAAACTCCACCCCTTACCTGCAGAGCTGTGTTCCGGCTGGAGACAAGGTGCCGGCGACTGCTACCTTTCCGGGCCCTCATCTGAGCACAAGAGGGGCGCCGGGGAGTCGGACAGGTATGTTGTTCCTGCTCCCAGCCGCGCCGCGCTGGCGGTAATCTCCCGGTGGTCTGGGGGGGGGTTGGGGGAGCTGGTGTCATCTGCTCCGCTTGCCAGGTGGTTGGTGGCTCTAACCCCTATCTTCTGTGTTGAAGTCACGACCCCGTGACTGGAGGTGGTACAGGTGGGTGTTGGTCGTCCTGTGGATGGGGTCGAGGTGGCTGAGGAAGGACGTCCAGTGGTCGGAGGCTACGTTGGTGGTGAGTTGGGTCGCATAGGCGACCCGTAGGGTGGATGGGTGTTTCGCCTGCCGGAGGAGGAATGGTGGTGCGTGCTCCTCACACGTAGATTTCGTCCGGCGGCGGGGATCCAGGTGACTCTGGTGACACGCGTGGTGGTTGTGGCAGTGGTGTCCTGGAAACGAATGCTGGCCAGAGGCAGCCTGGTGCGGCTTATATTGCCGGTGGAGTGTGGGTGCGGTGTTCCCCTGGGGATGGAGTGGGGCGGGTTCTTCCACACGTGGTGCGGAGTTGTGGTGGGGGATCGTCTGTGGGGTGGAACATAGGGGACATGCGGGGAGGAGCTAGGAAGGGGGGAGGCGATGGTAGTGGGGAAAGTGGTCTGTGGAGAAAAAGAGGGGTTAGGAGGAGGAGGTTTAGGGCGTCTCCTCCGCCAGGCTCTGCTTCCTGAGCGCCTTCTGTGTTGGGCTTTGCTTCCCCCAGACTGTGAGTAATCGGCGTGTGCCCCTTTGTCATGTAATGAGGCAAGGGGTTGGCGCTCGTTTGTGGTGGTCCTGCCTTGGGCAGCTTGTAGCTGCTTACGGATGTCGTATATAGGGCATCTGTGGCTGCAGGGAGGAAATTCCCACGGGTCGATGGTGATAATATTTGAAGGGTGAGCCGTGGGAATGGTGGGCGCCGTTGCCTCTGTGGGACAGTTTATGACTGCGCCAATATCCTGGGGGGTGGAGCGGGATGCTAGGAGGCGGCGTATGAGTTGGACGTCGCGGTCCAAATTTCCTGTCGGGTCGTGGATGGTGAAATGTTCCTTGACCATGCCCGGAAGGACTCTTAGGAGAGTATTAAATATATGTTAATCCCGGGTATTCACTTGAGCGTCCGGGTATGCGGCGGTGACGAGTCGCCTAGCTTGGACCAGGGTATTGTCCAGGTCCCAGTCATATCTGAGGGCGTCTAGTTGCGATACTGCGACAACTTTTCCCAATGACGGGGTGATAGCGTCTACAACAATTTCTGTAAATCTAGCCCATGTGAGGTCTGGGACTATCTTTGGTGCTATGGTAGCTACCGCCTTTCCCAAGTAAGGTAGAGTGACCGCAATCTTCTGATTATCTTCTTCAAAACCAATGTCTAGCAATGGCTTGACCATTTGCAAGTAAATGGAGATGTCGCATTGTTCTGGGTCAAATTTTGGTAGGGGTACATGCGTTTTGGCTGCCATTTTCACACCTATTCCAGTCCTTTTTTTACCGTCCGGGTCAAGAACCACCGCTAGCCACCAGTGTTATGCTACGTATTTGTGGGACGGTTTCTCGCCCTCAAATACGCAGGCTAAAGCGGGTCCCTATTCTAGACCGGGAGGTAACTCCTAAGAGCAGGACTGGACACAAAAACAAGGCAGTGGATATCACACATGTATTCTACACATAAGACACAGGACAATAATACATCACAGATATTACAAAGGATTTGCCGGGGGGGGG
>JAGKTI010011520.1:0-12234 GCA_018397915.1 Birgus latro | reverse complement strand
GAGCCCATCCCCCGGTCAAATATACACCAGTGCAGTGGCTGGAGAGTAACTCCAGCCACCGCCCTTGCGGAGCTGTGTTCCGGCTGGAGACAAGGTGCCGGCGACTGCTACCTTTCCGGGCCCTCATCTGAGCACAAGAGGGGCGCCGGGGAGTCGGACAGGTATGTCGTTCCTCCCAGCCGCGCCGCGCTGGCGGTAATCTCCCGGTGATCTGGGGGGGGGGTTGGGGGAGCTGGTGTCGTCTGCTCCGCTTGCCAGGTGGTTGGTGGCTCTAACCCCTATCTCCTGTATTTCACAGCCTTTAAGTTAGAAATATCGAACACACTTCAGGCTCTAAGTAATGCCGAGTGTGTTACTGATGAGTTGGGTGCTAGACAAGCTAAAGTGCCAAGAGAAGCAGCAGAGGTAGTACGGAAAGCTAATACAACCAAAGCCAAAAAGTATTCGAAAAAAACACTCGAGCTCATGAAAAGAGGAAATGAAATGAAAGTAAAAACAAAGAAACATGAAATGTAATGAGCAGAATTAAATAAGCTTATCAACAAGAGACAAGAAAAAAGAAAGAGAAACATGGATCAAATCAAAGAAACCATCAAAAAAGGATAATGTCTGAAACAGGTCCGAAGTAAAATGACACTAGGAAAGCAACAAATTACATCAGTGAAAGACAAAAAACGGCGATGTCATTAAATGCGGAGGTAAGATGAAGAGAATTGAAGAATTTTACAAAGAACTGTATGCATCAAAGACAATAGCACCAATGTCTAACTTTTCAGTTGACACAAGTGAAATACCTGAGGTAACACCAGAAGTAAACATCTATCTGTATACCTAAGCTGCTTCCCCCGAAGAGAGGGGGGGGGTAGCCGAGACAAGACGACACACTCCCAATTTACTCATCCACACACCCACACACATTTATTCGTATCATAGCCCCAAGCCCAATTTCTCTAAAAAATATGAAAAGAAGGAAGGCTCCAAGCGAAGATGGAATTGTTGCAGATTTACTGTTGGATGCAGGAATAAAAGTATATAACAGGCTCCCCCACTTATTTACTCAGTGTATAAAAAAGAAAAACAGAATTCCCAAAACATGGAGTAATGCAATAGTTATTTTACTTTACATTAAAGGCGACACAAAAGATCTTTGTTTAGTAACTATCGACCCAATTAACTGTTATTTACAAATTCTTCACTAAAGTCCTTAAGAACAGAATAACAACTAATTAGGAAGAAAACCAACCTTGTGAACAGACAGGTTTCCGAAGCGGGTATTCGACTACTGATCATCTACATACAATGAATCAACTAACTGAGAAAACTGCAGAATATAATAAACCACTGTGCTTAGGTTTTGTTGATTACGACAAGGCTTTCGACTCAGTGGAGCACATACCAATTCATCTAGAGAACAAGGAGTAAATGAGAACATTGTAAAACTGCTCGAAAACATATATACAGTAAAGAGGAAACTGCTAGAGTTAAATAAAATAAAGACTTGGAAAAAATCAAGACTGAGAAGGGCGTACATCAGGGAGATACATTTTCACCAAAATTATTTGCAGCCTGCCTAGAAAGTATTTTCAGAAAGCTAGACTGGGAAAACGAAAGAGTAAACATAGACGGAGTAAAGCTAAACCATTTAAGATAATCAGATGACATTGTCCTAATCTCAAAAAACAGCAGAAACATTGCAAAAAATGTTAAGTGACCTGAACAGAGAAAGTCTCAAAGCAGGGCTAAAGATGAACCGGAGCAAAACTTAAGTTATGTTTAATCCAAATTCACCAAAGAGTGTCGTCAGAATAAGCAAAGAAATTCTTGAAGACGTCGAGGAGTAAAATTACTTTGGGCAAATAATAAAGTTAATGATAGGCCATGATAGTCAAAATAAGTCGCCTTACAATTGGATGGAAAGCTTTCAGTAATCATAGACATCATGAAAAGTTGCTTGCTAATATATATGAAACGAAAAGTATCCACTCACTCGATGTAGTGCTGCTGTTAGGCGCCTGCCCTTTCCTTCCATCCTCTTCTGTCTTTCTTTCTTTCATTCTTTCATTTTCCTTCTGTCTACTGGTGACTACACTGAGTGACAAGCCAATGGTTTCCTGTACACCAGGAAACAATTTACTACTCTGGGTGGTAACCATACAACCAAATTATGGCACCTGCTGGTTTAGTGGGTAATTAAAGTGCTCCAATCGGGTTGAGCCGGTGCAGGTTTATATCCAAAGGGTAGTTGGGGTTTATTGCTCACGTAATGGCACTCACGGATGAGTGAGGCTGGTCACTCTCATCTTAAATGTCAGGACCAACTTGCCTAGCCTCGGTTCCTACGCTCCTCATGGGGCCACGCAGGAGTAGATGATGATGAATTATGACAATTTCATCCATGACGTATGGTTGTGAGACCTGGAACTGACAAAATCAACGGACAAACAAATAATCCGTTCTTTAAGGTCAATGGAAAGGTCAATGTTGGCAATATCTTTAAGAGACAGGAATAGATCAACTTGGATTAGAGAGCAGACTAAAGTGAAAGACATTACATAAGTTATAAAAGAACAGAAAATGGAGGTGGGCAGGTCATGTAGCAAAAATAAGGGATAACCGATGGAGCAAGAGGCTGACTGGCTGGACTCCAAGAGATCATAAGCTAGCAGAAAAAGGCCACACAAGAGGTTGAGTGACGAGATAAAGAAGTCTGCAGGGAAAACATGGCAGAGATTGGTTCAGTCAAGGAATTAGCGGAGAAGGTTGGGGGAGGCCTTTGTTCAGCAGTGGACCTGAAATGGCGAATGATGATGATGATGATGATGATGATACTGGTGGCAGTAGGACCATTAAATGAAGAATTAAAATCCACACGTGCTCAAATGCGCATCCAGAATATTCTAGAACCGAGATGTACAATCAGGTAAGTCATGTAGTATGTGTGCGTAAATTATAAGGAAGTGGATTTCTTTTTCATTTCTTTTCCTTTTTTAGTTATGGGTTAAGAGCACGCTTTTACGCACACACACACACACACACACACACACACAGCAGGAGAGAGAGAGAGAGAGAGAGAGAGAGAGAGAGAGAGAGAGAGAGAGAGAGAGAGAGAGAGAGAGAGAGAGAGAGAGAGAGAGCAGTGACGGAAATTTCATTGAAATAGGGGAAGGAACATGCAATAATAAAGATAATAATAATAATAATATTAATAATATTGATACTACTGTATTGCTACTACTACTGCTACTCTAGTGGCCAAGATTTAGCACTCTTGAAATTTGAGAAAAAAATCCCAAAGAACTGACACCAGTGTAGGGGCGCAAAATTTCGGATCCCTTAAATATATTATGAATTATTTAATCACACCATTCTTGCCACCCAGTCTAATAGTTGAATTAAATTTTATCAAGTGATTACAGTTACTGCCAGAACATTAAAAAGCCTCATTAATAATTAAAGTATTTGGTATCGCTGCCACCACCCAGCAGTTGCCGGAAAAAAAAAAAGAATTAAGGTTATTTATGATTTAGTCCCGTACGATGGAAGAGGGACTTAGGCCTACGGCAATAACATTGTAGCGTGAGAATTCTATAGGAGGGCGTGGTTCTTTAGATGTAACATGCCTTGCGGACCACTCAAGTCTATACTTATACTACCCCATAGGATTATAACCAAACACATTTGTACTCTAATTTACTTATCTATATTATTATCCTTAATTACACAAAAATGAAATAGTTTCAAGCCAGATTTAATTACGAGATCTTAATGAATCACTTGTCTCCATTACGACAGAATAATTGACAGAGAGAATGCAAGATCTATTCCACACAGTTAAAATCATCTGACCCGACTAACACGATACAGGAAAAATACTCCCATTCTGACTGCATCATAGAAAACTCCTTCAATAGGGGTAACTCCCATAAACCACACCACGGTCTCACACGGACTCGTAGCGATACCCAATGACACGTCTTACACTGTTTACTCCCATTCTAAAGAAATTAACCCTAAAATAACTGGGTTACAACACATAACATATCTAAAACAAAATACATAAATCCTGATTATTACAGTATATAACTCAGCGCTCACAGCATTACACGTGGCGAGACAATACACTATTCGCCTCTAACACACCTTTAACCACATACTACATTTGTTTTATAAATAATTAGCTTACTAAGCGGACCAACCGACTTTGACTATACTGTGCATAGGAAATAGACTATGTGTAAATTAGTGTAAAGGGCTTTCGGGCACTGGTCTTGTGACTCTCATACAATGGCCGGTGCAGACTCCATGACCCAATGCCATTTGCCGGTTCTGAAACGTCCACACCCAATGAAGTCTTTCTGGAGAGTCAGGGTTTTGATAATATGCTCAGATATCTTACTTTAATTATAGTTATATCAACAACTAATTATGATGACGTATAAGGGAGAAATACTGTAAATTCTCGGAGCTTTACCTGAAACGTCCACACCCAATGAAGTCTTTCTGGAGAGTGACGCTTCCCGGGCACGCGAGAGCCCGCACCCGCCAACACCCGCTCCGATCTCACTGTCTGGCTCTAACTACAAACAGTTACGTTACAGTCTCCAGGTTATCACATCGCACCAGAATTTGCAATAAACACGTACGCATTGCTCTACTTATAAAAATATAACTTATGATGATTTAAATTTTGTGGCAATAGCATAGGTCTAACAATTAAACATACGATGCCTGACATCACGGTTTGATGCAATTTCTCTCTGTTCTAGTCCGCGGCGCCACAAACATGATGCAACAACTGAGGTCTATGCCAAATAAATTAATTTTCGCGGTCATCTATGACAATAATCAATAGTCTGGCTTTACTTAAGTTCTTAGACAACGTTATTCAGTAGAACAATACAGCAAACATTAGCCCAAGTACAAAATCCTGAATTCTAGTTGTAAATATGACTCTTCGCCAATATAAGTTCCAAATTAACTTTCAGTAACATTCTATCGAAACCAGATGCTCCCGTCTCCTTGACCAGTTGCTTCCACTAGTAAAATCAAGCCCAAAATACGATTTACAAAGTCCACTTTACACTTTACAACATTTTAACACGGTCCAGAATGCACACTTATCACTTACAAAACCTAATGTAAATTACATACATCATATACTTAAACTATACTTATACTAACTTAAATTACTCTTATACTACTTATATTATATGTAAGAAAATTGGCATTACACGGGTCTACCCTTCTTACAAAAAAATTTAAACATCATAAGTCTTCACACAATACATTCTACTACACTTCCTAGAGACCTGTGTGCGGACGGGACAGACTTACCCAACTTGACTGTGAATTTACTCTATGAACACCAAATTAAGACAGTGCTCTCACTATCTGATACTCTTAACCTTAAAGTGGCACCTGTCGGTCCACGCATTAAATGCGTACCCCAGGGGGTTGCTTCTCTGTCACCAATGAACTCCAGAATATTCAGTGGAAACTGTGCCCCAGCCAACCTCCTGCTTGGATGCTAACATGGTTGTCACACCTGGACAAACCTGTACTCTCGCTGCTAGGATCGTCCCAGGGGTGCTTCACACACATTCAACACACTACCACATTTACGCCCCCCACTCATACTACCTTTTGCTTCCAGCTTCCACCTGGTAACTGACGAGCGCCTGTCAGGTCCTGAAGTATCTGTTACACCACAAACCGTGCTGACTGTAGATTGAGGGAGTACTGCAGACTTCCCTCGAAATAAAGCATCTTAATTTTCCCACTGAACTGGGCTACGCCCATGACACACACTCAAACTCCCGAAAATTCAGTAGAAATTGTGCCCCAGCCAACCTCAGCTGTGCTGACTGTAAAGTGAGAGGATACCGGTTATCCCTCGAAATAAAGCAACATAATATTTCCACTGAACTGGGCTATGCCCATGCCACATACTCCGATTACACCACCAACACGAGATCAAATTCTCTCTGAACTCACAAACTACACAGTCAATAGTCAGACGGTCCGACCCGCACACACTTCCCTATCCAACACTTGACTAAATATTACCATAACCATCAAAAAAACTTTTCAACACTCTACAACATTTAAAAAAAAAAGAAATCACTTCAACATTTGCAAAGAAAACAAAAAGAAAACACTGGGGAGGACATTTCTCACAGGGCGGCGGTTACTCCAACATGACATTAGGCTTCTTCCGGGGGTTTGAAAAGCACTTCTCCACCTCCGCAACAGGACACCACCCATCATGGGGCTCCCTGAATCTCCTTCCCCACGGACGCCGCTTCCCCAACGCTCGCACGCCCGACCAACAGCTCCTCCACGAGCTCCCGACGCTCCTCAGGCGCCATGATTCTCCTCCATTTCGACTCCATTTTCAACATTGACTCCGAGCAATGTGCCACAATTTGCCACTTACTGCCCATGATTGTGATGCGTGTGTGGATGTATAATTGTATGGGGAATTTCCCTACTGAACAAACTACGATGGTCCACACTGATAATTTTACAATACACTCTTACACTTTCAGTTCCCAGGGGTTCTAAACAAGATCAAGTGGGCCTCTAGCATGTTATACCAATTTAACTATTTACTTCCAATATGCCACTTAATTTCATCTTAATCACCATCAATATTCAGCAATATTCATCTAAATCCCACCGATTATTCACTAATATTCATCTAAATCCCACCGATACTCAGCAATATTAATCTAAATCCCACCGAACTGCCACCAGTCTAGTGGCCAAGATTTAGCACTCTTGAAATTTGAGAAAAAAATCCCACCGAAGTGACACCAGTGTAGGGGCGCAAAATTTCGGATCCCTTAAATATATTATGAATTATTTAATCACACCATTTTTGCCACCCAGTCTAATAGTTGAATTAAATTTTATCAAGTGATTAGAGTTACTGCCAGAATATTAAAAGGCCTCATTAATAATTAAAGTATTTGGTATCGCTGCCACCACCCAGCAGTTGCTGGGAAAAAAAAAGAATTAACGTTATTTATGATTTAGTCCCGTACGATGGAAGAGGGACTTAGGCCTACTGCAATAACATTGTAGCGTGAGAATTCTATAGGAGGGCGTGGTTCTTTAGATGTAACATGCCTTGCGGGCCACTCAAGTCTATACTTATACTACCCCATAGGATTATAACCAAACACATTTTTACTCTAATTTACTTATCTGTATTATTATCCTTAATTACACAAAAATGAAATAGTTTCAAGCCAGATTTAATTACTAGATCTTAATGAATCACTTGTCTCCATTACGACAGAATAATTGACAGAGAGAATGCAAGATCTATTCCACACAGTTAAAATCATCTGACCCGACTAACACGATACAGGAAAAATACTCTCATCCCGACTGCATCATAGAAAACACCTTCAATAGGGGTAACTCCCATAAACCACACCACGGTCTCACACGGACTCGTAGCGATACCCAATGACACGTCTTACACTGTTTACTCCCATTCTAAAGAAATTAACCCTAAAATAACTGGGTTACAACACATAACATATCTAGAACAAAATACATAAATCCTGATTATTACGGTATATAACTCAGCGCTCACAGCGTTACACGTGGCGAGACAATACACTATTCGCCTCTAACACACCTTTAACCACATACTACATTTGTTTTATAAATAATTAGCTTACTAAGTGGACCAACCGACTTTGACTATACTGTGCATAGGAAATAGACTATGTGTAAATTAGTGTAAAGGGCTTTCGGGCACTGGTCTTGTGACTCTCATACAATGGCCGGTGCAGACTCCATGACCCAACGCCATTTGCCGGTTCTGAAACGTCCACACCCAATGAAGTCTTTCTGGAGAGTCAGGGTTTTGATAATATGCTCAGATATCTTACTTTAATTATAGTTATATCAACAACTAATTATGATGACGTATAAGGGAGAAATACTGTAAATTCTCGGAGCTTTACCTGAAACGTCCACACCCAATGAAGTCTTTCTGGAGAGTGACGCTTCCCAGGCACGCGAGCCGAGAGCCCCCGCGCCCGCCAACACCCGCTCCGATCTCACTGTCTGGCTCTAACTACAAACAGCTACGTTACAGTCTCCAGGTTATCACATCGCACCAGAATTTGCAATAAACACGTACGCATTACTCTACTTATAAAAATATAACTTATGATGATTTAAATTTTGTGGCAATAGCATAGGTCTAACAATTTAACATACGATGCCTGAAATCACGGTTTGATACAATTTCTCTCTGTTCTAGTCCGCGACGCCACAAACATGATGCAACAACTGAGGTCTATGCCAAATAAATTAATTTTCGCGGTCATCTATGACAATAATCAATGGTCTGGCTTTACTTAAGTTCTTAGACAACGTTATTCAGTAGAACAATACAGCAAACATTAGCCCAAGTACAAAATCCTGAACTCTAGTTGTAAATATGACTCTTCGCCAATATAAGTTCCAAATTAAGTTTCAGTAACATTCTATCGAAACCAGGTGCTCCCGTCTCCTTGACCAGTTGCTTCCACTAGTAAAATCAAGCCCAAAATACGATTTACAAAGTCCACTTTACACTTTACAACATTTTAACACGGTCCAGAATACACACTTATCACTTACAAAACCTAATGTAAATTACATACATCATATACTTAAACTATACTTATATTAACTTAAATTACTCTTATACTACTTATATTATATGTAAGAAAATTGGCATTACACTACTACTACTACTACTACTAATAATAATAATAAAAATTTTCCAAGCCACTGGTCTCTCACCTAAAGATTCTGTCTCCAAGGTCCAATTAATTTGTCAATGATATCCGTATTGTCTACCAGTTTTCCATGTCTGGTGATACATCGGTTCAGATTACAGTCAAATGGCGTCAGCTGCGCGAATGTAAGCCTAAGTTATGCAGTCAATGGTCCTTGGTATAAACCAAAGTTCATTATATTATCTGGACTTTGCTGTTAATAAACCAAGTAGGCGCGTATCTAAACTTTGTCAGTTTCGCACGGACCCTTTTAACGGATCAGGTATACCTGAATATTCTATAATTAGTGCAGTTTTCGCAGGATTTATTTCAGCATTAATTATTTAGTTTTACTTTCTTGGGGTAGATAATGTTGCCGGGAGCAGTGTTTAAAGCGAGATAGGCATAATGTCTCAGCCATTTCGGAAGGCGTAGTAAGCATATACAGTATAACATGAAGTGTGAATGTTCGTATTCCGATTATGTCTTGTATCAAAATAATGTTTCTGCTGCAGTATTTCTGTATAGGTGGGGAAATAGGGCACTTGTAGGGGAAACAAGGCACAGAGGATGAGGTGGAGGGATGGAGTCGAGAGGTATATGAGGGAGGAGAGAGTGAGTTGGAGGGAGGGCAGTCAAATGGTGGATGATAAAGCGACTTGGAGGCGTTTTGTCTGTGGCCAATCCTTTGCGGGAGTAGGGCGTCGGGCTATAGATAGATAGATAGACTGTTTACATTTTCCATTGATAAGGTAAATTAAATATATATTATTTTTTCAGGATTGCATGTGAGAGAGTAGTGTTCAGCGATTATAAACAGTACCACTAAGAAACTGCTTGGCACAGGACAGCAAAACTGTCGGCCAAGGAAGCTGTTGATCTGGTTTTCTAGACGATAAAAGAAAAGAAAAAAAGGACAAGTGGAAATGCTAGGGGTAAGGTAACTATGTTCAAATTTTACTATAACATTGAAATTATTGTCTTGTATTACATATATTCTGAGGCAGATTTCTGTAAATTGACAAGTGTCTATAGCTAACCTGTAAAGAGGGATAGGGTATCTTAGTGATTTGGCTGGGCACTTTGCACTGGGGTAACTAGGCACCCATAAAATGTACAAACACTTGTGCCTTTTGTGTCCATTCTCACACCAGATTCTGAATTATAACCATTCTTTGCTCACAGTGCTGGAGTGATGGTCCGGAATTACAAACCATGTGGGTCCCCCAGGCCGGAGAAGCCCTACAAAAAAGACGATGTGAAAGAGGCTGTTCGGCGTGTTCGGGATGGCCAACCATTGAAGAGAGTTGCAGGGGAGTTCAACATCCCCCACTGCACTCTGCGGAACCCCTGTAGTGGAGAGCGCACCTCCAATATACCTGGAAGAAGGAGAGCACTACATCCTGAAGAAGATATGTCGATTGCACTGCATATGCAGGACTCTCGCCGACTCTGGTTATTCCTTTGACACGCATGACATTATACTGTTCATGAAGAGTTTCTTGGACAAGGCAGGAAGGTGCTGTGAGTTTTTCATGGACAGTTTACCTGGTGAGGAGTGGGTACGGTCATTCCTGGTCCGGTACAGTAATTTGCTATCCAAGCGAATATGTCAGAATATCAACCGGAAGAGGGCGGCAGTGTCATGTGAAACTGTGAACAAATTTTGTGATATTTTAGAAGTAAATTTAGCAGGGATTCCACCAGAAAACATCATTAACTACAAAGAGACCAATCTCACAGATGATCACAAGGGCAAGAGCATGATATTTAGAAAGGGCACCAAACATGCCGAAAGGGTAATGAATACTTCCAAGTCATCGGTTTCCCCTCATATTTGCTTGAACTGCAAATGGTGCCTCTCTACCACAATACACTGTACACTGTATATAAAGCTGAGCATATTATGAATAGATGGTTGATAAGAGGGCCAGTTAATGCACGATACAACCGAACAAAGTCAGGGTGGTTTGACTCTTTCTGCTTTAATGATTGTTTTAAGTCATATGTTTTGTCTTACTCCATCCACCTTATTAATTCTGCTCCAAGGGTTCTCATTGGTGATTATTTGGCATGCCATGTTTCTGTTGAGCTCATTGAGCTCTGTGTGCAGAACAATGTCAAGATGATCTTCCTTTCACCTAACAGCACACATATGATGCAGCCTCTTGACGTTGCGGTCTATGGACCAATGAAATCAGAATGGAGAAGGTGTTAAGTAACTGGAAGGAAGGACCTGAGAAGTTCTACACAGTCCTGCCAAAAAATAACTTCCCACACTTACTATTCAGCTTGCTAACTGGTATGCAAAGTAAGGAAGATTGAGCTATTAGAGGTTTTCGAACAAAAGGTATTTATCCTGTCAACAGGCAGAAAGTCATTAAAAAGCTGACAAAGGCATATTTACCTGAATTTTCTTGCAACTTGGTCAGCCCATCAATTATGGAACGTTTGAAGGAACTTCGAGAATCTGCTGCTGCCAAACCTGGTGGGTGGTGGCGTTCGGCATGAACCAGAAAAAAGTATTTCCTTACAAGATGTAGCGGTACTCAGCACCTGAGGCTCTGAACCCAAGGGAGCTAGAAACCCACCAAAGAAACTAAAGATCAAACCGACTCTGACACATCGGACGACTCACATTCTCTTCATGAAGAATCGGAACAAGAGTCTGATATTGACGATCCATTGGCTGCAAACCTTACTCCGGGACAAACTGACTTGAATACCAGTGCCGGTTCCTCTGACTCTTCATTTGACAGTGCTACCTTACAACTAGAGAAAGAAGACTATGTTTTAGTTAGGTTCAGTGGGAAGAAAGGCTTCTTTCATTTTGTAGGAAAGCTTGTTAACAAGAAACACCTGAGACATGGGAGGTTCAGTACTTTAGGCGCTGTTTGGATTTTCCTTGTGGTTCTAGTAATAAGAGTATTCAAGGAACCACATAACCCAGACTACTACAACATTAGCACTGTCAACATGGTGAAGAAACTGCCCAGACCAATCCCAGAAAAAAGGCGTTATTAAATTCCCAAATGTCATTGAGAACTTTATTGTACGGTAAACATGCCTTGTTTTTTCTTACATATTGCTAACATGGATTTAATTTACCTTTCTTAGCTGCTTTCTAATTGTCATACCGTACCTATAAACTGGGAATGGTTTTACAGTCCATAAGTAGGAAATACAGTAGAAAAATAAATTCCCAAATATGTTTGAAAAATTCATTGTACGCTAAACAGCCCTTGTTTTATCTTGCTTATAGTTAACATGGATTTAATTTACCTTCCTTACCTATTATTTAATACTCATACCAGATGGGAATAAGTTTACAGTCAATAAATAGGAAATAGAAAAATAAATTCTCAAAAGTGTTTGAAAACTTTATTTTACGTTAAACAGCTTCTCTCTCTCTCTCTCTCTCTCTCTCTCTCTCTCTCTCTCTCTCTCT
>JAGKTI010011519.1:0-26250 GCA_018397915.1 Birgus latro | reverse complement strand
ACACACACACACACACACACACACACACACACACACACTTACGAATTTGAAACTGTCCCTGTGCTACAAAAGATAAGGCTTGATATACTCACTAGGTTGGTGTGTTTTTCATTGTCTTTGGTGCCGACATTTTTGACTGTGAACTAATGCTGGATCCACAAACTTTACCCCACAATCGGCATGTCAAATCTTGGTTTGATGGGAGAACTCTGTTTTGGTTGTGCCTCCGTTGTCTACGCTTTTCTCTTTGCAGTTTCCGAGCTTCTTCAAGAACTGTTCCTTCACTGCAGATGGCTTGCCATTATCATTGTTCGATGTATTGATTTCAAGATCTTTTGATATGACGTTTTTCTACAGAGTTGTCTTTATATGATCATTAAATCTATTCCACTGGGTTGCGACGTGCTGCCGGGAGTTGGCCATACAGAACCTGCCTCGGAAGTCGTTCTCTGGCATGCGGAACACGTGTCTGACCAATCTCAGATGTTTTTTATGCAATGTGGTTTCTATGCTGGTGGACTTTGCCCACTGGAGGATTTGTGACTGAGGGACTTTATCTTCCCAAGTGTGTCCTAGGATGCGTTGCAAGAGTTGGATGTGAAATGGCTCAAGCTTTTTTATATCACACCTGTAAGAATAGGCATAGGGCCTGATGGGGTCCCTACTGTTGTCCTCAAGAACTGTGCTTAAGTGCTTACACCCTGCCTACGTAAACTCCTTCGCCTTTTAACATTCTGTAATTCAAAAGTCTTCGCGTCTATTCTTAACGTGAAATTTTTTTACCTTTTTTCCTATCACAACCTTCTTTCTGATCGCCATTAGAGGTTCCGCCAGAGACTCTCCACTGATGATCTTCTCATTTACTTTTCAGATTCCTGGTCATCCTCCTTTCAGGACTTTGCGAAAGCTTTGCCATTGCACTTGACATCTCAAAGGCTTTCGATCGTGTCTGGCTTAAATTTTTAATTTCGAATCTGTCCTCTTCCTGTTTCGATTCTCCTATCTGTGCCTTCATCTCTATCTTCCTTTCCTCTATCTTCCTTTCTGGTCGTTCTACAGTTGCTGTTGTAGTCGGCCATCGTTCTTCTCCTAGAGCTATCAATAGTGGTGTTCCTTAGGACTCTGTCCTATCACCAACTCTCTTCGTTTTATCCATCAATGATCTCTAAGCTGTACATCTAACCCAATCCACTAATATACTGATGGCCTCACCTTCACCTTTCCATTCATTTCCCGCCGCGTCCGTCTCACCAGTTACTTCAACAAACAATGGGTCAATCTGGACGCTGCCACGTTAAAAAGGGATGCCAAAATCCCTGATCATGCACTTCTTCTCACAACATTCATCCAGCCAGCTCGATCTCTTGTCAGTTCCCTAGCCTCACTGACTTCCAAACCTCTCATCCTCACACACACATCCATCATATCTCTCCATCTTCTCCTTGGCCTACCTCGCCTCCTCCCTCCTTCAAATTCGCTCAGATATACCTTTTTCGCCACTCTGTTGTTACCCATTTTCTCCACATGACCATACCACCACAGTACACTCTCTTCAGTTCTGGTGTCCACCAACTTCCTCACTCCACATCTTTCACGAATCACATTATTTCGTGTCCTATCCACCCTCTCTACTCCACATACATTTCTCAGCAGTCCCATCTCCACTGCTGTTACTCTTGGCTTTTCATTTTCATGCCACACCATAGTCTCACATCCATATGTTAAAGTTGGCACTCACACTCCTTCATGTAAGCCTCGTGCAGCTGCTAGAATCAAACCTCTGTTTCTTATCAAGGCCTTCATTGCACCAGCTACTTTTCTTCTTTGTGTCACTCGACTTTCAACTTCTTTTGCACATTTTCCTCTCTTTTCTATCACTGTACCCAGGTATTTGAACTCTCTCACGAAATCCAGTCTCTCTCCATTCACTGTGACATCGGACTGGGAGTCACCTTCTCTCTAAATAACCATCACTTTACTCTTTTCTACATTTACTCTCAGGGCACGACGCTCACAGACATCAGCAAAACTCTTCACTAGTCTACCAAGTTCTTGTCCGGTATTTGCAAGCAGTACTGCATCATCAGCATACAACAACTTTGAGATATTCCATCCATCACCATTCATTACTATCGCCATTCCTCTCTCCATTACTCGTGTTTTTATTTCTTTCATCACCCCATACATATATATATTGACCAACCATGGGGACATCACACAACATTGTCGCACGCCCACACCTATCGTGAACCATTCACTTAGATCCCCATTAACCCCTACACATGCTTCACTACCATCATAAAAACTCTTGACGGGATCTAGCAGCTTACCATCTACACCGTTCATGCGCAAAACTTTCCACAATGCTCCTGGGTCTACTTTGTCATATGCTTTTTCCAGATCCATGAATGCCATAATCACCTTAAGGTCCTTCTCACAAGCCTTCTCTGCTATTTGTCTCACTGCAAATATTTGATCCACACATTCTCTGCCACTCCTAAAGCCACCCTGTTCATCACCCACTAGGACTTCTGATATCTCGCTAACTTTCTCTATAATAATTCTTCCATATAGTTTCCCTACCACACTCAATAAACTTTGCCAGACGCCTCAATCCCGAACGGGGTGGCCACAAACAAATCGCCTCCATGTCACTCTGTCCCCTGCCATTTCACTACCACGCTCCCAACTCACACACCCCTCTCTCATATACCTCTCCACTCCATCCCTCCATCTCATCCTCGGCCTCCCCCTCCCTCTCGCCCCCTCCACCTCACTCACATACACTCTCCTCGTCAATCTTTCACTCTCCATCCTCTCCACATGCCCAAACCACCTTAACGTGTTTCTCCTAACGCTTCCTATCACGTCCTCAACCACACCACAACGCTCCTTCACTTCCTCATTTGTTAGTCTGTCTCTCCCTGTGACTCTACATGCTCCTCTCAAATAACTCATTTCCACTGCTCTCACTCTTGACTTCTGTCCTTCCAATAGGGTCCAAGCTTCACTTCCATATGTCAGAGTTGGTATCACAATACTGTCATGTAACAACTTTTTCACTTCCATGCTCACCTCTCTGTTTCTTATCACTGCTTTCAACGAACCAGCAACCCTCCTTCCCTGCTGTACCCTTTCGAGCACTTCATCCTCCAGACTACCATCCTTACTCATCACACTGCCCAAGTACTTAAATTCACTCACATTCTCCATATCCTTCCCATCCAATCACACTGTACACTCACTGGCTTCACTTCTCTCGAAGACCATCACTTTACTCTTCCCCACATTCACCTTTAGATTCCGTTTCTTACACACTCTCCCAAACTCATCTACCAAGCCTTGCAGCTCCCCTTCGTCTTCACTCAACAACACAGTATCATCTGCAAACAACAGTACAGGGAGTTTCCACACACTGCCCTCTCTCACTAGGGCCACTCCAACATCCACTGCCCGACCTTGTATCTCTTTTATAACCCCATCCATATACAGATTGAACAACCATGGAGACATGACACATCCTTGTTTCAATCCAACCTTTAAATGGTAAGATTCACTCAGTTTGCCATCCACACGCACTGCAGCCTTAGCACCCTTATACATACACTTCACTGCCTACAACAACTTCCCATCCACTCCATATATTCTTAATACCTTCCACAAACCTTGTCTATCCACCCTGTCATATGCTTTCTCCAGATCCATGAAGGCTGCATACAACTTCTTGCCCTTCTCTAGAAACTTTTCCACTAAGGATCTAAGAATGAATATCTGGTCTACACAACCTCTTCCCTTCCTAAAACCTCCTTGTTCTTCTCCAACTAATTCCTCAGTAATTTCCCTAACTCTGTCAATAAGTATCCTATCATATATTTTTCCTATTACACTGAGAAGGCAAATGCCCCTATGATTACCACACACTGCCTTTTCCCCTTTTCCTTTGTACAGAGGAATAATTATACCTGACTTCCAATCCTCCGGGACTCTACCCTCCTCCCAAGCCAATCTGCGCACCTTCCACATCCATTCTATTACTATCTCTCCCCCATGCTTCAGCATTTCACCACACACTCCATCAATTCCTGGGGCTTTCCCCATTTTAACTTTCTTCATTGCTTCCACCACTTCCATCCTGGTGATTTCTTCCTCTCTTCTCACAACCCTCCTTCTCCCTGCCATTCCCCAGCCACTTATACTTGCATTACTTTCATTCTCTATGTTCAACAGTTCATTGAAGTGTTCTCTCCATCTGTTTACTTTTTCTCCCTTCTCCACTAGTAATCTACCATTTTTATCTTTCACACCCCCACTGACTTCGTTGGCACCCTGTCTAGCTCTCTTTACCTCCTTCCAGAACATTTTCTTACATTCCCTCCACTTTGCACTCAAATTCCTTCCAAATTCCTCATCCACTCTCTTCTTACTCTCTCTTACTAATCTTTTCACCTCTCTCCTCCTCACTACATATAACTCTCTCGTCCGTCTCTCAGCTTCTTCGACGCCCCTGTTCCTCATCCACTCATTATATGCTTTCTTCTTTTGTGCCACAGCCTCTCTCACCTCTTCAGTCCACCATGCTGTTCCCTGAACCCCTTTCGTCTTCTCTTCACCCCACACACCACCTCACATGCTGCACAGATTTCTTATGTGAATACCTTGCACACACCCTCCACGTCCCCCATCTGCTCCAATCTATATTTACCCAATCGCTCCTCCACTTAAAACTTACGCCACGATAATTCTTGCACTCACTTCATTCACCTTTATATTAATTTTGTACAGGGGTGCAATCACAGCCTTTTTCCACTCTGCTCATCCATGCCTTCTTACATATCTCCAACAAGCACTTCATTCCACTCTCTCCACTACACTTAATCATCTCTGCATACAACTCATCAACCCCAGCTGCTTCACAGCACTTTTCACCTGTGCAAGTATCACATCTCCGGGCACTGCATTCCTTCTCTGCACACCCCCAAAACCAATCATGTTTACAGCCGCTTTGCTCTCTCTGTTCCCATGACTCAGGCTTTAAAAATATTCTTTCCATCTGGTCCTTACTCCATCCCCTTGAGTTAATAATCTACCACCTGCATCCTTCATACCATCACATTTCTTTCCACTTTCACTTCATCGTTTCCGCACCTCTTTCCAGAATAACCTCTTATTTTCAGAGTAGGTTGCATTAATTTTTCTTCCTAGATCATCATTTACCTCCTTCTGTTTCCTCTTCACTAGCCTCTTTACGTGCTTCTTGCTCTCAATATATTCATTTCTTATTTCAACTGAATCCCTGTCCTGTAACAACTTGAGCCACTTCTTCCTCTTTTCCTCCACCGCTCTCTTAACCTCATCATCCCACCATGCCGTACCTTTCTTCTGTGTTGTTACTCTTGCCACACCACGCACCACTTTAGCACTCCTAACTAAGCAATCATTATATGCATTCCAAAGGCTGTCCAGATCCATTTCATTTAAATTCATTGATTCTAACTCCTCCTCTACTTTGGTCCTGTAATCATCTGCCATTTCTTTGATCCTCAGCTTCTCAACTTTCTGTCTTTCTCCCTGACTGCTCCTCTCTCTCCTGATTCGCCTCACTCCTCTCAGCTTGATCTTGCATACCACAATCATATGATCTGACAGACCTCCACTTCGTCCTCCCACGGCCCTCGTATCAGCAACCATTCCCATAATAATACCCAGCTTAATCTTGCATCATCTTTAAATATACTTGGGGTTACGTTCTCTTGGGATATATCTTGGAAAATAACATAATAGCTCTCTTGTAAAATCTGTTTCGAAGAGATTAGGTGTGCTAAGCCGACCCCGTGCCTTCTTTACCCCTGTACAGCTGCTGTTTTTTCACACGGGTTTTATTCACCCCAGTGTGGAGTACAACTCTCAAGTGTGGGGAGGCTCCCCACACACAGCTCTTCTTGACAAGGTGGAGCCAAAACTTTTTGGCTCAATAACTCTCCTTCTCTTACTGTCTCCCTTCAATCTCTGTCACTTTGCTGCACTGTTGCATCTTTATCTCTTTTCCATCGCTACTTCAATGGTCTCTGCTCTTCTGAATTGTCTACTTGCATCATTCCACCTCTCCGGCGGGTGTGTATCACCCTTCTAGCAACAAACTCTACTCCCTTTTCTGCCCAGCTCTCTAATGGAAGAGTTAACCGTAACTCCGAGTCCTTCATATATGCAAGAGGTCAACTCTGGAACTATCTTCCTCTGTCTTTGTTGTCTACTGCCTATGATCTCCAGTCTTTCAAATGCAGTATGTCCAGGCATCTTGAAATGTTCAGATCTTGAATTTTCCTCTCTGTTACCATGTTTTTGTTTTTTCTTGGAGGGAGCAATTTGTGGGCTCCTAGCCTTTGGTTCCTTGTTCCCTGCATCAAAATTTAAAAAAAAAAAAAAAAGTATCTTAGAATTTACCTCCACAGAAGAAGGTGGAGAGCCATTCATCTATTAATACTGATACCTTTGTCTCGAGTCTTAGGCTGATGTATTCAAAGTCATTGGGTCCGAGGCACCCAGAAACAGCTGAGACGTGGCTGATTCGTGCAAGTACTTCTGTATCAAAGTTACGTCTATCTGTGAAAACATTCAAGGCAGGAAAAATTCTCAATCTGTTTTACAGTTTAGCCATTTGTCTAAAATGTATGAGATTCGGCTAGGTTGTTTCTCTGAGATATTTTTCTTTTTCACTGATATTTATTTAGAGTCCAGTTGCATTGTATATATTATAGGCGATGGCAGTACTCTGTTGTAGGACTTTTGTGATGTGTGTAAGGATAGCACAGCTCTCAGCTCTAGGAAGTAACTCAATTCAGTCTTTGAAACTGCTTGAAGACGCCTGAGATTAAATAAGTTATCATCTAGATAGAACTGGATTTTTATTAAATCATCAGGATTCATTTTTCTGGTGACTTAAACGGAAGACTGCCGTGAGATTGATGTTGAAAATGACAGGAGCCAGGACACATCAATGCTTTACCCTCACATACACTTTGACATGCTCCGATTTGCTCCCACCTATGGATACATGAGCATTCATGTTGTCATGCAGACTCTTCAGGATAGCAAAAACTTTGTTTTGAACTCCATATTTTTAAAGACCATTCCATAAAAGTTCTCTGCTGTTAGTGTCAAATACTTTTGCAAGATAAGTACCCGTCAATGCAATATACAATTCACAGTTCTGCTCGTTGCATTTCTCTTGTATCTGTCTGGCAATAAAGATCATAGGAGCATATCACAGGAACGTCTCTCCTTACAAAATCCATATTTTGTATCAGGAAGTTTCGACTCAGTCAGCTTTTTTTTCAGTTTGGATAACATTTTCTTGGCTAGTGCTTTGCAAGCATTCATAAGGAGGGAGATACCTCTACTGTTGTCACAATTTGAGCATTCCCATTTCTTTTTGTAGATGGTTACAGTATCAGAAGGAAGCCACTCAGATGGAATTCGCTCGTTTCGAGATAGTCAGTATGAAATTATCGATGCACTGGTGGAGTAACATTGATTCAGATCATATTCTATCAGTGCCTGTGTTTTTATTTTTTATAAATCGGATGGCCTGAACAGTTGCTGCAAGTGTAGGTGAGACACTGAGACCTGCTGCTTGAGGAGCATTTGGGATGTTATGAAGGAAATTGTGCTACCCTGGGTTTCTTTGATTCAGTACGGTGTTGAAGCGTTGTGCCCATCTTTAGGAGCTCTCCTTTGGGTGATGTCTTTCAGGAGCTCTCCTTTGCTTGTTCGTCTACTGGCTATGTTGTGTTTGGTACACTCTTAGAGAATTTTTATCGACTTGTAGAATCCATATAGGTCATATATGTCAATTTTGTCTTTGCAACTCTTTTGCTTGTTTAGTCCACAAGTTGTTCTCCAGGTCAGGCAGTTTCCTCTAAGTTTCATTTATGAGATTCTGGAATTAATTTTTTAGGGTTAGGGAGCTATGATGATCCAACTAGCTGTTATGTGCTCTGTTCTTCATTGCGAGAAGGTAGTGTATGCTTTCAGTATGATCATCAAACAAGTCATTATAGCAGTGAGTGGAGAAACCTAGGGTTTCTTCTGCAGTGCCGTGAAGCACTGTCTTAATGTTCGGCCACTATGTGTCTGGGTCTGTTGCATTGTTGACTGGGTCAGGAGGTGGGCACTGAGAGAGCTTGTCTGTAATAGTGATGGGAAAGGTGTTACAAGTTTCTGTATCTTTTATAATACTACAGTTCTGTTTCTGGTCTACGGTGCATTTGTGTGCGTGTGATTATTTGCAGTTTGACGAGTATATGGTTATGGTCTGTTGAGCACCCAGCACCTCTCATGGATTTGGTTATAAGAATTTATCTTTGATCTCGCTGACTTATGCCGACATAATTAAGGCCCAATGTCTAGATCGTGGATGCATTCACGTGTCTTGTGTTTATTCTCAGGTTCAAAAATGGCGTTGACGATAACCAGTCTGTGTTATGAGCACAGTGAAAGCAGGCTAAGGCCATTATTGTTCGTTACCAACATTGTGGGAGCCTGTAATGGCTTGCCAGAGGTGACTATCTTTTCCATATATGGCATTAAAATCTTCAGGCAGGATGAATTTGTCAGTATGTGGTACTGAGGAAATGGCAGCATCCAGAGAGTGTTAAAGGAGTCTTTCACGGTGTGTTCAGAGTCAAGTACTCGAGCATAGGCACTGATGAGTGTTGTATATTGGTTTTAGAGCGAGGTATGTGCCAGGACATCAGCATCTTTTATATACCCGCAGGTATTTCACGGATTTTCTATAGTAAGGTGTCTGAGTATCCTCTCCAAAAATACTTAAACCCTTTCCCTCCTATTAGTTGCCCTTCCCTGAGAGGCGAGTCTCAAATATGTCAGCAATGTCAATTTATTATCGTTTCAGTTCATGGGCAATAAGGGCAGTATCATGGCGTGGTCATGTATCTTGGTCAGTATCATGCAAGGTCAGTATATTCCAGGTAACAAGAATCGGACGGATTCTCTTTGTTTTTCGACAGTAGTGTGGAATGCCTTGGCAAACGCGGTTTTCTCCCCAGGTGTAGAACAGCAAATGTTTAAATTGCTTTTTCTATGCCCCTCCCCGTCAGATTAGGCAGCTGGGTGTCCGTTTCCGGCTGCTGAAGGCATGACCTGCTCCTATGCCATCATGCCAGCGACCACTGGGCCAATGCCAGCGACTTGCACCCACATCCATGACCTGTCACAGTTACCGTATCCCTTTTTTTTTTTTTCTTTTGAAGAGACAATGAATGGAGGAAAGAACAACTGAGAGAAAAAAGTTCATGTGCCTTAAGGTATCCACCATTCATAAAATATAGCAACTGCCTTGAAATGAAAGTGGATTAAATGATTGTGGGAAGCAACTCCTAGAAAGTGAATTCCGGAGAGTAGTAGTTCTGGTGAAAAATGAATTTTGATAAGCAGAGGTTCCTCATTGCGGGGGAGAAAGTGTATGTTCGTGGCCGCTCCCAGCTGCCCGGGTATTTCGGGAGAAAATGTGAAAGGGAGGCACAGTTGAAGGAAGTTCGTCAGAGCACTTGAGGTAAAAATATCGGTAAAATAATGCTAAACATGCAAAATTTCTACGTACTGATAATGGAGGAAGGTCCTGCGTAATGGCAGGATTATTGATTAATCTAATGACTATATTTCGAATTTTGTCCGACTGCCTCAGTGCAACCGCTCCACATCCGCTCCACCGTGTCGAACAGTATTCAATCTGAGAACGCACATGACTTTTGTATATTGTGGCCAACTGCTCGTCAGTGAAGAATTCACGAACTCTATACAGAAGTCCCAATTTTTTTTTTTACATTTTTAGCAAGGGACTTAACATGAGCTGTCCATCTTAGGTTGGTGTTTAGTGCGACATGTAGATATCAGCTGTAGTGGATATGGGAATACTGACATCGTTTAAAATTATGTGGGAGTCTGAGGGATTCTTTCTGTTGGAGAAATTAATGTATTTAGTTTTCCGTGCATTGAGACCAGATTTGTTTGTCCCCATTGATTAATATTAGAAAAGTCCTGGTTCAGAGAAATTACTGTGTTTATTTGGGAATTTATAATATTAGATTGTGTAAAGGAGGTACTACATGTGAAAGAACTATGGAGTGTCGAGTCATCAGCATAAGAGTGTATTGGGTTGTGAGTGACAGATAGGAGGTCATTTATATGAGTGGGAAAGAGGGTTGGGGCCAAAACTGATCCATGAGGTACGCCAGTATTTATAGAATGAAACTGGGAATAAATTCCATCTACCATGAACCATATTTTTCTGTTATGAAGGTAAGAAGAAATTAGAGGAGCCAGTGATGCACGGCCATAGTGTGACATCACAGACAATTTGGCCTGGTGCCATACTCTGTCAAATGTTTTTGAAATATCAAGTGCTATTGCGTGTGTTTCACCATGTTGGTCTATTGTTTTGTTAATCTGATGGGTAAGAAGGCAAAGAATGTCCACAGTTGAACGTTCTTGTCTAAATCCATGCTGCCGGTGATTGATTAATTTATTAATCTCTAGCTGCTTGACTATGTGTTTGTTTATTAGTGTCTCAAAACCTTTACCAAGAACGGAAGTTATAGCGATTGCTTTATAGTTTGATGATCAGAAGTGGCCCCCTTTTTAGGAACAGGATGGATATTTGCTTCTTTCAAAGAAGCTGGAAAACTTGAGGTACAGATGGATAAGCGGAAACAGGGGAGCAGTTTTTAACTATTATTGAAGGAATTTCATCTGGACCAGTAGCTTTGTCTGCCGAGGGATTCTGTATTACAGCTTGTACGCATCTTGTGTGAATCTTGAAAGGGAGTATTTGAGGGGAATCAAAATCATGTACAGGAATACTGTGATTTTCTGTATTTAAGGTTGAGGTTGTTGGAGAAAATATCAAGAAGGTTGGCTTTTCCGCGTGGTCACTTACAAGATTTCCCTTGGGAGACTGTAACGGTGGGTGGAAGAGGTGGTAGTGAAGTTAGATTTAAATGAATTAATGGTGGACCAGAATATTTTATCATTTGGGTTGTTTAGTAGTTTGTTAGCTTGTCTATGAAGAAAATTTTACTTAGAAAGATTGATTATAGTTATGGTGTGGTTTCTGATATTTCTATAATAGATAAAGGCTTCTTTAGTTTTGGCCCTTGTATAAATATTATAGGCTATTGTTTTATGTTCTGTTACTCTAGCACAATTGTGGTCAAACCATTTAGGTGAATTACAGCTTTTTTCTGTAGCTATGAAGGGGAATGAATGTTTCCATGACGACTCTAATGAAATCCTGTATGTGACCCAATGTGGAGCTTGCACCTTGAGAGAAAAAGGAGGTCCAAGGAACATCCATGAAAATTTTTTGAAGAACCTCCCAGTCTGGCCTGTCCTAGTGCCATTTAGTCCCCATGACAGGTTCAGAGCAGGAGGGTGTGGTAGGTGTGGAACTACTGGGTTGTATCAGACAATGAGCAGAGGATCCGAGGGGGACTTCACTTCGACATTATAATTATCTGAATTGATTGTTAAAAACAAGTCCAGTAGGCAGGAATTTTGATCGGGGTTGTCTGGTAAACGAGTAGGTTGATTGACTAACTGGTTGAGATTAAATGAGTCTGCATATAACTCACATTCAAGACCAAAGTCATCAGTTCTGGCTGAATATCTCATCCATTCAACATTATTGACATTAAATCACCCAGGATAGTAATTTCTGATGCAGTATTAATGTTGAGGACACCTACTTGTCAAGACAGAGAGTCAAATAAACTCGGCTCTTGAGGGGCATTAGGGGAACGATAAAAACAACAGAAATACCTGTACTTAATGCTATTAAAAGAATTTCATTTGTATATGGAATAGTCGAAATAAGGACAATTAAATTTAGTAATCTCTTCCAAGGCAATTTTTGATTTAGCAAGGCAACATACGCCTATTTTGGGTCTGAAATTTTGAATCAAGATATAACCAGGAAAATTAAATCTACCTAAAATCAGAGGTGGAGCTTACTTGAGTCCCTGTCAAAAATAGCAGATCTAGGGATTCAAACTGGAACAAATTGTGAACAGAGTTGATGTTGGAAGTCTCCTAATATTGCAGAAGAAAATTTGATTGCACTGATGAGCAGTTTTGGGGCGCCGCAACACTGATGGAGGCACAGTCACTTGATGACCACGAGGGGCTCTATGCAGACGACCCAGCCCTGCCAGTGCGGGTCATTCGAGAAACCACAGTGTAGAGACTCAAACAGTGTGTTCACGTGCAGCTTACTCCTCCCCCAGAATATGATTCCTTCTATTTTCCATTCCGTCTATGTCACCTGTGTGGGAAACATTTTCCCACAGAGCGGTTGTGCTCTTTACTTTTAAAATATTTGTCCCTGTTAAAAGCAGAGGAAAACCCAAAGACTGTTAACGATTAATTCAAGCGTTTTTATAACACACAGATTACGTTCTGTTAATAATTCATATCATTAAAAAATTAAATGCTTCTGCCTTTAAACCTTGTGGACAACTATATTGTAAATACATGTAAATACTTTGGAATTTTCAGTTGACCTAACTGCGCCTGTGTGGTGGGATGAAGTGCCCTCACGTGAAAGCAGATGAGATTTTAATACATATTTATATAGATAAAGGAAATATTTGGCATTAGTTTAATTAAAACTAAGATTGAATTAAGTTAGATTCACCTTGTTTATTTCAGAATTAAGTTCGATTCACCTTGTTTATTTCATGAAGTAATTTAATTGTGTTTAGCCAATTATAATTAATAAATAGTTGGCATCTCAAAAATCCTCTGAGGGATAGAGACTCGCCATTATTAAACGGTCTGTTCCGAGAGCTCGTCCGACCTGCATGCTGTAAATAACGCTCCCAGGACGCTTCGAAGCCCCAGGCACAGTGAGCGAGACCTCACGCCCGTCGTCATCTGTTATCTCGATTCTGTCTAGATAAGTAACCTTTATGATTTGGCCAAATCGGAGGGAAGTAGCTAGGATATAAGGAGAATAATTACTGGTGAGTTAGAGGATTAATTATAACCAAATCTCCTAAGAGACTTATGTAAAATTACTATTGGTCGTGTTTAGACTAAAAGTTGTCAGATAAAGGAGTGTATAAAAGTTTTTGACATATTTTTGTGCCCTGAGTGAGGAGAACAGATGTGTGCAGAGGCGTTGAACGATTTCGAGGTCGGGTTTGTGTGGTACAGGTTACTTCTGTGTCCCGTAGAAGTGGAGGACATGGAAATATGTATTTACAGAGCTCCTGGTGGAAGGGCAAGTACTTTTTCTGACAATGAGCGGCCAAATGCCGTATTGGACTGGGAGCATGATTGTACTATTGCTTTCCTTGGAGGAAATGACATCTACGAAGATGTGGAAGTTAATGAATTTGTTGAAAACATTTTAGCCGTGCTTGGAGCCATTGAAGGTTCATGTAAATCCCCCGTACCCATAACCCTTCATGAGCCTAGAAACATACCCTGTGGTTCACCAGTTTGCTAAGGTATGCATAAATTAACCCATACACTCCCGCCGTTGGCATGGTGCCGACAGTACACAACATCTTGATTAATCCCACCGACGTGATGGTGCCGACAGCTAAATTAGGGTGCTGCAGCGCGTCTCAGACTGCTTCAGTCTAATTTTTGGCTAGGAAGTAGCTTAACATACTGGCATCACTGTGCACAAGCATTTCTAGCAATAAGTTTGATTCTGTGTGGGTGGATAACATCACTGTGCCACTGACCATCATAGCGTCTGAATGTCGCAGAAATCACGCCATTTTTCCGCCTCATTGGGCTGGAGGAGGCTGTTGAAATATTCACATGGACCCCTCTGTGCCTTCATTTAGTGATTCTTCAGAAGAGGAAGACCTGGATGACTATTCTGGGGAGGAATATGAGCCAGTGGAGGAGGATATTGAGAGCGGGAAATCCCCCATTCTCTCTCATCCCGCCCAGCTGGGTGGGAAAACGTCGCTTGTGGCTTGGGAAACCGGGCTAAAAACACGACGGACTGCCATCCTGCTCTTATTTCTCCTATAAAGAGTACTTTTTTTTGTTTTTCCTTGGTTTATATGTCCTTTGGGATTGTTTTATGCCATATTTTTGTTTTCCGTTTTTGGTCCGGGATTGGGTGGGTATAAAATTGCAAAAATGCCTGGGATAGAACGGGTTAATTAGCAGGGCTGTAAATAGGAAGTTGCAGAGGATTTGGAATGGAAAGGATTTTATCCACTTTAATGCAAAAAACTTCCAGGCAGCTCTGAAAGCCAATGGTATACACTGGAATCACCAAGGCAGAGAAGTCGTTCTGCAGAAGTTTATAAATTCTGAATTAAAGAAAGAACAATTCAATGCTGTACAAGCTTTGGGTGGTCCTATATGCTGTATGAAGATGTTAACTGATTCTAAGCCCAGGGAATTTGGATTACTTGGACACTGAATGTGGAGATAAAGACATCACACCCCTGTTCCTGGTTCATATTAATGATCTTTTATCTGTCACCCACAATCCCATCCATTCATATGCAGATGACAACACTTCATAGTTCATTCACAATCAGACACACATTTACAAAGTCAGATATCTTCAGTTCTTAACTCAGCACAGCCATCTTCATAAATCAAGACTATCTACGATCAGTGAATGGGGACGAAACAACCTCGTTTCATTTAATGCTAGTAAAACCAAATATATACAGTTTACTAATAGACAGATATTGTTTGATTCATATATTACCTTCAGTGCTAGTAATTTTGCCGTCTTCAAAAGTATTGCAATTCTCGGCGTCTCACTTAACAGTGCCCTCAGCTGGACCTTTCATGACAGATCACTTGGTAAAACCGCCTGAAAGAAACTCTGATTATTATACAGAGTCCGTAACTTCTTCACTGACGGGCAGATAGCTTTAATTTACAAGAGTCATGTGCGCTGTCAGCTTGAATATTGCTTACCCTTGTGGAATGGATGAGGAGAGGCTGCATTTAAACTAGACAAAATTCAGAAGAAAGCTGTTGGAATTATTAATAACCTTGCTATTACAAATAATTTACCTCCCCTTGTAGTGCTGTAATTTTAAGGGTAATTTAAGTATAACTTAAATTAGTATAAATATAGTTTAAGTTAGTATAAGTTAATATAAGTGTAGTATAAGTTAGTATAAGTATAATGTAAGTGTAGCCTTGAACCCCTGATTATGATTCATCTGTAATATGTAGGGAGTGATCATCAAATTCCATATTCAGGCTTGTACCCTGTTAATATTTATAGCAAAAGTGATACTCTGTTAATAGAGGAACTGTATAGAGCGATTATGTGAGTGAGAGGCATGATGCCGCTGTATTCCCACGGTATGGATAGAGGCGTAGGTTTTAGCACAAGATTAATAATTGCAAAAATTTGTCTTCATGCTTTAAATTCGAAATTTGTAAGTCAGGCTTGATGATACCATCTTTTTGTACTACATAGTAGTGAATTAAAGCTTAGTTAGATCCTAATTGCCGATAATAGAAATTTGCAACTCTTAAAATTTGAGTTACATTCGCAGTTAGATACGTATCTCGACGCATGGATGTAATTAGTTTAAACACTCGTTTGTTTAGGCTTCGGTGTAACTGTCAATCCCATACACTTACTACAAAATTTTAAGCATCGTAAGTCAACCCATCCGTGTACGTCGAGTGTGAACACTTTTTTCATATTCCTTGTTAGTAGGTGTAAACGGTAATGCTGCAAAGAAATCAGTCGAAGTCGTGGTCAGTTCCTAATGTTAAAGCAAACCGAGCTTATATAAACCATACGAGTGCCTGGGAACGACATTACACCGTCTCCTCTCACTGATACAGATCAGTAACTCTAAAATCCATATATTCCCCCCTTCCTTCTGAACTTTAGTGTAGTAATTCTCATATACATCAGTATTAGTAATATTTCAACCTGCTTCTTTTTAACTGACTAGATAACGCCGTCTCCTCTCACTGATACAGGTTGTGGATGATCGTGTTCGTCATTAGAAAATAACAGAGTGGTGGAAGCCGACTGTCTTGAAACCCCCTGACCTAACGCCCGTTACACTGAAATCCCCCCCCCCCATTTTTTTTCTGTTACACGTAATCGAATGTGAAATTGACTGGTCCATTAGAATAATCTATCCTTTCGAAGTGAAGTGTTTAATTTGATAGAGCTTTGTTATTCACATGTAATTGTTTCCCATAAAAGCACCGATTATTCGTCCACTTTTAATTTTTGAGCCAGTAGTATCTTTCTTTGAATGTGGTATCAATTTATGAATAACGTTTAAGTTAGTGTGTATGTTCCAGACTTGGTGGAGTATTTTGTGGAGGTGGTGTCTCGGGGAGTTAGCTTGACGAGTCCGTTAGAGACAGTGAGAGTGCTAGATACGCATGAGATAGAATTATTTTGAATACTGTATTAGATTAAGAGATGAAGTTTATATATTAGTGTATGTAAATGTAAAATTGGGCATAAATCCAACTGTGAAGAACACTATACATCTTAGTGTGTTAATATTCCGAGTATTCAATCAGCTGTGGAGATAACACGCTTGAAATAATTGATCCTTGTTATATTTAGTCTGCCCTTTGATAATCTCAGTGCGAAAGAGAATTTATTTATTTTTTTCAGTTTCCAGGACTTCATAGTCTGTAAAGTAACATATGTTTAATTTGATCTAATATCTAGTTTCTTATTAGATTTAGTAAATATTAGGATATGTTTACGTTGTGTTTGAAACTTATTATCCCCTGGGGAGTTCTCGTTATGAGACTGAGTGGCCCGCAAGGTGTATTACTATCTTACTACTCACGCACTCTAAACAGCTCATGCTGCCCTAGTCACTTATTCACAAGGCCCCAGAAATCTACATCTTTCTTACTTGGTGGAATAACTTTCCCAGCACTCGCTAGGTGGTGGCAGCCTACTCTATTCAACACTGATTCCTACGGTGAGTCTTGAAAAATACCTTGAAGGATACTAGTGACAGTGACTGGGATCTGTAATTTCCTTTTTCTTAAATTCAAGGTATGCCACTGGGGTCATAGCGATGGGATTTGTTAAGACTGGCTTAATTTCTCATCAATACATTGGAGGTTTAAAATTGAAGATCCCTTATAATTTTCGTTAATTAACTGAGAGTCGAAATTTTGAGACATAACACCCTAAGAGTAAGAAGGAATGTCTGCCTTGCATTATTTTCCAGATATTTTTATGGCAAATGCTCAGACGAGGCTGCGTCCATTGTGCCACCTCTCCACGCCTTCCCTCGTGCTACACGGGCATCTGGCAGCGCTAGTGACTGGAACGTCACACAGCCATATTGCAGAACTTCCGGCTATCAGAGTTCTTTTAATCCCTGAACTGCATCTCCCTGGAACTCGCTTCCACAGAGTTGTTTCCCTCCAAACTTCAACCTACAGCTGTTCAAGTCCAGCTGTTACAGATATTTCATGAATGGAGGACACCAGTAATCTTGTATGGATTTTTTTTCTTGTATTTGCTTTTCCTTCCTCTGTTCTGTTATTTAAAAAAAAAAAAAAAAAAGGTTTAACAACTCAGGAAGATAGGTTTAATACCATAAACCCAATCCCTACACTCCTCAAAATTTAAAATGATTAATAACTACTGAGCTCAGGTAAATTTGTTGTTGTAAAACTGAAATTAATGGTAATTCAAGTTATTTAGAAAATAGTCAATATGTCTATTTCCTTGTTACAGAGGTCATCCAGTGGTAAGGCAGGATGGGTAACAAGAGCCATAAATGATCGTAGGCAGTTGTTAGAAGAAGCACTTCAGACAAGGAAGAAATTAAATAGTCCTCTGAATATACTAAAGGACAGATGGTCTAAGTATGAAGAAAGTTACGTTAATTTAGAAGCAGCAGTAGTGAAAAAGGATAATAAAGATCTTTTGGAGTTGGAGACTACCAAATTTGAAGGTAAAATAGAGGAATATATAACAATAGTGATGCTGTTTGAGACTAAATTGACTAGTACCCCCGCAGAAACACAAGTTGTGAAACAGCGGAGTAAAGCTGCAATACCACAAATTACGCTTCCAGAGTTTGATGGGGAGCAAAGTTAGAAATCTTTTTGGGGTCAGTTTAACCTGCCGAGTCCCGACCGGTTTTTTACCCAGCCTACCCCCAGATCCCAATCGATTTTCTACTTTTTGTTTTTTTGGCTGAAACCTTCGCTTTTGGTGAGAAACATCGAAAATTCATAGTGAAATCGCGATCCTGAGGTAAAAAAAAAAATGTTGATACTGGTGTCACTCAACCTTACGTTTTCCTTCTTTTTCAGGGTACCTGGCTAAGAAAACGAACTATGGAAGGGTTGACTAATTCAAGCCACTTTAAATTACGTATTTATTTCATTTATTTGGTATGAATTTATGTGTAGTAAAAGCCTATAATGGTTTTCACACAATAATATAGGCGTTTATAAGCATTGTTCACTTACCCAAAACCCCAGTATATGGCACCTTCCTTTACGACATTACTACCTCATCACTTCTGTTTGTTTCTACCTCTAGCTTCTTTGTTTCTTTGTCCTCCACATCAGGAATCACTTTCACCGTGAATTTCGTCATTAGAGAGACTGTGGGGCAACATACCTTTACTGGCCATGTTACTGCTAACAGGTGAATTGCCCAGTGTTGGGGGGAGGGGGGGTCAGGTGGGGCCAGGCAGTATCCCCACTTGGCAGCAGGTAGAGGAAGGTCTCCCACATATGCCTACCAAAAATCACCCGCGAATGTTGAAAAATGTGCACACGATGGGCCTTGCAATTGCGTGATGAACAGTGTACGTCGTTGGGTCTGTCCGCGAAAAAAAAAGTAGTGACGTACACCGAACGTCGATGGGACTCGGCGGGTTAAATACTTAGTCCATGACAAAATAGATCTTCCCAATGTGAGTAAACTCTATCTGTTAGGACAAGTCAAGGGAATGCCTTACAAGTTGATAAAGGAATTACCTGTGGAGGAAAATAATTATGAGGCGGCTCTGACTATCCTTAGACAGAATTATGAAGACAGGGAGCAGGTCACATGACTCAGTTACTGAAGGCTCTAATTAAATTACCAATACCTAAACATGATTTTGATTCCTTGCACAGTTTTTGGATTGCAGTGAGTTGTAGTATAAAGGCTCTAGGCACTTACGAAAATGTTAAGGGTGCTTTCTAGATTTGTGTCCTTAGCTTCTACCTAGAACTAAGGACGCCTTGTATGGTAGGTAGCAAAAGGATGATTTCTCCTTTGAGGATAATGAAGAGAGCGTAATGCAACTCTGCAAACATTTGCAAGGAACAGTAAAGCCTGCTGAAAATAAACTGAAGGCTGAAATCAGAAAAAGAACCACTGACCTACTGGCTGGGAAACCTAAGTCAGGAACGGCAAAGTCTGTACCTAAAGATGAGATAGGTACTTTTCTTAGCTCTTTAAAAACTTAGGATAATACTTTAAGGAAAAGAAATAAAAAAGCTGATGAAAATAAGGAGGTAAAAATTTCCGTTGTAAAGGACAAGAAGGTCTGTGTGTTTTGTGAACAACATTCCAATGCATCTTGTCAACATTATCCTGATTACGCTTTTAGAATAGTGGCTTCAGGAACTAGGAGTTGCATGATTTGCATGAACTTCAAACACAGTTCCGCGGACTGCAAGATTTAACTAAATCTTTGTTTTAAATGTAAAAAAGACAATCGTCATCCACTCACTTGATGTAGTGCTGCCTACTTCTTCCTTAGCCTTTATCATTCTTTTTCTGTGCCTGCCCTCTTTTCTTCCTATTTCTCCTATATTTCCTGTCACTTCTTACTGCTTTTCTTTCCTTTACAGGTGGCATTACATTGAGTGACAAGCCAAATGGTTTCCTGTAAGCCAAGAAACCATTTACAACGCTGGGTGGTAACCATATAACCAAACCATACGTGCTCCCTACGTGTCAACAAGTGGGTTGGTGGAGGGTTAGTGCCCCTCCCCGTAAAAAAAAATAACTCAAAGTCAAATGGCCACCCCTTACGGGATTATGGTGTCTGGCAATAGATAGATAGATAGATCACAGTGCTTTGTGCCCAAGGATGATAAAGTGTGAGGTTCCTAAAACTGCAAATGTCAATATGACAGATGTGAAAGCGAATACAGTTGTAATAATGCCAGCTACAGATTCAACTGTAGATGTGAAGGTAATGACAGAAAGCAGAAGCATATTAGTATGTACTCTTTTTGATACAGGTGCACAGAAAACCTTCATTTCTGCAGACATTGTAGAAAAATTAAAGTTATCTATTAACGGGAACGTAAATCTAGCCATTACAGGGTTCTTAACTACCAAGGATGCACAGTCCTTTGATTTAGTTAAACCTTTAATACAACTTGGCAGATAGAAAATGCTGTATAACAGCAGCTGTACTGGATAATATGGAAACAAGTGCAGTATGTATATATATAAAAGGACTGAAGGAAACCTCTGATCATCTACAGAGTTCAGGATTAGGGTGGCTTAACAGAAGGTGAAATCAGATACTGTGGGTCCCCCCCAAATTATAATTGGTTCAGATTACTGTGGAAGATTCCTACATAGGACATGCAAGAAGAATAATGTACAGTTGTTCAAGAGACCAGGGCATAACCTTATTATGGATCCAAAGCAAGGTAAATGAAAGGCCAAACTGGTAGACTCAGTCTTTGTTGCCCCTGCACAGACATTGATGGTAGCTAGAATAGGTGCAGAATTAGAACCTACTGAGATAAATGACTTCTTGGATGAAAAAAATTGAACCTGTAAACAAACTTTGGGACCTAGACAGTATAGGAAATCCACCTTAAACGATTCGGATGCTGTTCCTCCATCTCTTCCACCCCTTCTGACTTCCTCATGCCTGACATTAAAATTTCTTCAGCTGATATATTTTCTGCCATTGCTGGCCTCAGTACTAACAAGGCCTATTGGCTTGATGGAGTCCTTTCTGCTGTCCTCAAGAACTGTGCTTCTGTGCTTACACCCTGCCTAGGTACATTCTTTCGCCCTTGTCTGTCAAATTGTACCATTCCTTCTTGCTGGAAGTTTGCTCTCATTCAGCCAGTTTCAATGAAAGGTGACCATTCTCAACAATCTATCGTTCAATTGCTTTAACATCCTGTGTTTCAAAAGTTTTCGAATCAGTTCTTAACAGAAATATTTAAAAATCTCTCCTATCACAACCATCTTCCTGATCGTCAGTATGGGATCCGTCAGGGATCCTCCACTGGCGATCTTCTTACATACCTTTCAGACTCCTGGTCGTCCTCCTTTCGGGACTTTGGCGAAAGCTTTGCCATTGCACTTGATATCTCCAAGGCTTTCGATCGAGTCTGGCATAAATCTTTAATTTCCCAACTGCCATCTTACGGTTTCTGTCCTATCTGTGTCTTCATTATATAGCTTCCTTTCTGGTCGTTCTATAGCTGCTGTTGTAGACGGCCATTTCTCCTAGATCTATCAACAGTGGTGTTCCTCAGGGCTCTGTCCTATCACCAACTCTCTTTCTTTTATTCGTCAGTGACCTTCTAAACTGTACATCTAACCCTATCCACTCGTATTCTGATGATTCCGCCCTTCATCTTTCCATCCGGTTCCCGCAACGTCTATATCAACAGTTACTTCAAACGAACAAGGGATGTGGCTATGGCACACCTAATGTCTGACTTGGCTCATATCTCTGACTGGGATAAAAAATAATCTTGTTTTTAATTCATCAAAGACTCAGTTTTTACAGCTATCAACACGACAAAATCTTCCACAGGAGTACCCCCTAATGTTTAATATTCAGCTCAATCATGCATCATCCATGAACATGCTTGGTATTTCATTCACTCGGGACGTATTTTGGAAAGATCATATTACATCTATAAAATCTGCTTCCAAGAGATTAGGTGTCCTTAGCCGACTCTGTACCTTCTTTACCCCTGCACAGTTGTTGACCTTAAACGCAGGTTTTATTCGCCCTTGTGTGGAGTACAACTCTCATATGTGGGGAGGCTTCCCACATACAGCTCTTCTCAATAGGGTGGAGTCAAAAGGTTTTTGTCTCATTAACTCTCCTCCTCTTGCTGGCTCCCTTCGACCTTTGTCTCTTTGCCGTACTGTTGCATCTTTATCTGTTTTCTATCGCTACTTCAATGGTCACTGTTCCTCTGAACTGTCTGCTTGCATCCCTCCACCTCCACGAGGGGCAAGTAGCAGATGTCTAGCAACAAACTCCCATCCCTTTTGTCAAACTCTCTAACAAGGACATGACTTACCACATCATGCTGTAAGCAAGGATTCAGTAACTGCTCCCATAAGGATAGTTTTCAACTGTAGTAGTAAAGCGTCCAAGGAGTCAGCTAGCTTGAATGATTGCCTATACTGTGGACCTACACTAACAGAGAAGTTGGGGAATGTATTACTAAGATTAAGAGAGAAACCTTATTCTTATATAGCAGACATTAGTAAGGCTTTTCTCAGAATAGGATTGAGGGAGGAAGATAGGAAAGCTACAAAATTCCTCTGGTCTCAAGACCCTCAAAATGAGGATAGTCCATTGAAAACTTACTGTTTCCGATCGGTGCTCTTTGGCTCTTGTGCTAGTCCTTTCCTACTTTGCAACACACTGAAGCATCATTTTGAAAGGGACAAATGCCCAGAAATAGGTCAGGCTTTTTACATGGATAAGTTGCAAGGAGTTGCTGATACAGAGACGGAAGTATTGAAGGCTTACGAAATAGCCATTTCCGAATGTGGGAAGGCAAATTTGCCGTTACAGAGCTGGAATACAAATTCACCACTTTTAAGGAATACAGTACAAAAGGAATAAAATACAAGAGGACTATCTAAATTCTGACATTCCTGAAACTCAAAATGTGTTGGGTCTTCAGTGGGATACAAGAGCTGATGAAATAAATTTAAAACCATTTAAGTTCACTGATATCACTATCACCACGGGGTCCCTGTAAAATCATGTATCCATGTTATTTGACCCATTAGGATTGGTCAGTCCTGCAGTTTTTATAGGCAAATGTTTAGTGCAAGAGGCTTGGCGAAAAAAAGTTAGACTGGGACAATGAATTAGGTGAGAAGTATGCTGAACAATGGGAACAGATTAGAAAGGAATTTGAAAAAAGTATCAAGCATATGTATTCCCAGGAAGATAAACAGTAATGTGATGCATCTCAAAAGGCGTATGGAGCAGTAGCTTATCGTGCAACAGGAGATGATAGTAAGATTATTATGTCCAAAGCCAGAGTTGGACCAATTAAAGGAAGAACCCTGCCTGAAATGAAATTAGCTTCCATAGAAGTAGGAACTATAATGGCCAGGTATTTAACCACTACCCTTGACAATCAGTTTGAGGATATTTATATATGGACTGACAGTGAGATTTGTCTTTACTGGATAGGAAAGGAAGACAGTAAAGTTCCTTTCGTCCGCAATAGAGTGAAGACTATAAAAGAACTGTCTTCGAAAATTAATTTATTCATGTATCCTCCAAACATAATTCAGCTGATCTGCTCTCGAGAGTTTCGACAGTAAAGAGACTGATCAAAGATGTCTTGTGGTTTAAAGGTCCTAAATGGTTACTTACTAAGGAATCGCCTGAGCAGAAACAGTACAGTATTCCTGAGGTTAGAGTTGTACATTTTGATCCAGTAGTACCTGAGCCAGATGTGATTGACATTAGTAGCCTGTCATTAGTAAGACAACTCCTTAACACTACTAAATTAGTTGTTAAATTTTTTAATAGGAAAGTGGGGCTTGAGCAGTTTGATTCCATGGAATATTGGCTGAAAAAGCTTCAAAGAAAATATTACAGAAAGATTTTTGACCTTTTATGCCATGGCACTGGCAGCAATAAAAAGCTGATAAGAGATTTAGGATTGTTCTTAGACAGAAAGGGTCTAATTACACCAGTCCTGTATGAGACAGCCCTAGCATGTATTCAATATTGACGGTAGGTGTTAGCGCCGAAGTGGTGACATGTAGACATGTATGGTATGTAGGGGGACTACTGGGCCTTGATAGCAGGCTGTAAAGCCTATAGATGTTGTGGCAGAATAGTAAAGGATGATTTGCCTCTCCAAGCTAGACATCCTATACTGTTACCCAAGAATGATTATTTTCTTTAGTTAATTGTTAAGGAAACCAAGAGTTAACTCTTCATGGAGGTGTACAGCACACTTTGGCGCGAATCCGAGAAAGGTATTGGATCCCTAAGGGTAGACAGATCGGAAAGAAATATCTCAAGAGTTGCGCTGTATGCAGGAGGTATGAACAACGACCATATGACTACCCAGGACCACGTGCTTTACCAAAGGATAGGGTAAATGTAAATCGGCCCTTCAAAGTAACTGGAGTTGATTACACAGGGGCTATAACTGTTACGGGTGAGGGAACTCCCCATGAGGTGTATATATGTTTTTTACCTGCACCTACAAAACGGCAGTCCATCTAGAAATGGCAGAAGACTTTAGTTCAGAGACATTCCAGAACGTATTTAGAAGATCTGCAGCTAGAGCGTCTTGTCCTAGTAAATTAATAAACGACAACGGGACCAATTTCGTTGTAGCAGCACCTCTACTTTTAAACATAATGAATGACCCAAAGGTTAAGTCGGCACTGGGAATCTGAAATTGTACCTGGCAGTTCATAGCTCCTAGAGCACCTTGGCAAAATGGATTTACAGAAAGAATGATTGGTACAGTAAAGAACTGCAAAAGGAAAACTCTACACAAAACTAAGATCACCAGAGAGGAGCTGAGAAGAGTGATAATTGAAAATGAGGCTAGGATTAATGATAGACCGTTAACCTATCTGGATGATACAACATTTCAACTGAGGCATTGACACCGGCTCATATGTTGTATGGCAGAAAGCATCATCCGGTGCCTTGTGTGGACATCTGGAATAGACACTGGATCAAAGAATATCCTTTGGGCATAAGAGAAAGATTTTATGATGTCCAGGCTGCCAGCAAAAAGTCAGTTATAAATATAGAAGATGTGATCTTAGTAAAAATAGAACAACCAAGATCCTGGTGGCCATTAGCTAAGGTGATTTTCACACATCCAGATTCAGAGGGGGTGCTGAGACTTGTAAAAATTAAATATAGGGGACATACCAATATAAAACTATTGACAATCTGGTGCCCCTTGAGTTAACGGCTACCCTGGAGACAGTGGATGGTGGTGAGGAATTCGGTCAATATGCGCTACCTAAAAGAGGCGTGGCACAGGGTTCTCAAGATCTATGGAGAGAACTCCTGGTTAAGGGCCGCATTACATGATACAGCGTATCATTGTTTGCCAAGCCTCAACACTGTTGGAAAAATTTTCCACCCAGAGTGGTTGTGCTCTTTACTTTTAAAATAGCTGTGCCTTTCGAAATCAGTGGAAAACCCAAAGAGCATTAATGATTAATTCAAGTGGTTTTATAACCCAGAGATTATGTTCTGTTAATAATTCTTTTCATTAATATTTTACACGCTACTTCGTTTAACTCTTGTGGACAAAACTGTAAAGGACCTTGAGTAGTGGTGTCTTCGCCATGGGTCTACTCCCCAGAGGCTGTCGAAGCAGAAGAGGATGACAGCATGGGGGCCAAAACACCGCAATCCCCCTGGCCCCTCACGGGGCCCAAGAACCTGGGAGTGGCTTCGGTTGCCCGGGCAAGTACCACATCTCTCAGCACAACATATACAACAACACCGTTTTTTTTCTACACTAAGAAATTACTCCCCGGCGGTCATTTCTCAACGACTTCTTCTAGCCGGGGACATTGAGAGCAATCCAGGACCCACCAACAAATACGTATGTCCAACATGTTCAAAACCTATCACGTCGAGCCGATGGACAAAGGGTTCAATTCAGTGCAATTCCTGCAAAAGCTGGACCCATTACACCTGCACAACACTTGCATCCAGAAATCATTACACAAACACCTGGACCTGATCCTTACACTCCTTCCCCCCACCCACTAACCCCCCCACCAACCTTAATCCTACTTCCTCGAACACCTCCTCAGCCAAACCCACCGATCCATCCCACACCATCCAATCTCCCAACCACTCCCATTCCACCCCTTCCTAAACCACCCCAACCCTTACCTCCATCACAACCTTCTCCTACCCCTTCCCCTCCACCCACACGACCACCTCCCCCAAACGCTGCAGCAGCCAACACATATCGCAC
>JAGKTI010011518.1:0-26253 GCA_018397915.1 Birgus latro | reverse complement strand
TGTGTGTGTGTGTGTGTGTGTGTGTATTTACTTATGCAGATGGAAGTTATATCCATCCATCCATCAAGCATCCAATCCTTTTACCCCATCATTATATAGATCAAGTATTTATATGTTTACCATTCAGCTTATGATACTATATTGTACAGGGTGATTCACGAGTTTCTCCGGAAACTCTGGGAAATGCAAGCTTATGCAATTCTAAGCATAAAATACTCTATAAGTATAGGTGTTTAATGTAACGGTTTACAAGTGGGAAAATTTTCAAAAATGACATAATTATGTGAATGGGAGGCGGCTAGGCTGGTGGCGGCCTTGCTGTGTGCCAAGTTACTCAATTTTCTTTTAAATTTTACACGTTGTTCTCATTCTGAATGAAACTGTTCTTTCATTAATCGTCAGGTAAGTAATTGTTCTACACAGAAAAGTATGTCACTAAAGTGACAAATAAATCTATTATTGAGGGAGTAAACTTGGCAAAGATGCCATACCAGTGATACTCAGAGCTCATTCCCGCCAAGCAGGGTGACCAGATTTAGCATAATTATGCTAATTTTAGCATTTTTCCAGAAAATTGTTTAGCGTAAAATTTAGCATGTTATCAAATCTAGCATATTTTTAGCATAATCTAATGAGCTTAGGACAATCTTTAGCATGATTATAATAACACTCGTGGCTAGCGGTAGTTTCTGGATTGAAGACCAGGATACATATTTAATATAATATGATTAATGGTAACTGTGAAAGTCCGTACTTTTAACGAACCTAGAGCAGGAAATCACCGACTCTGGAGGAGGGTAGACGTGCACTGTACAGGTTCACAGGCGCTGGGCCAGGAACCCAGGGTGGCGCCGTGGCGGACTGAAGTCAGTTATTCAGTTGAGTCTGTGGATGCCGTCCGTTCAGGCTGCGGCAGGTTCAGTGCCCATCATTTCTCTACTGCTTCAGTGGCTCCTGTAGGTTGCAGTGCTTAAGTGCGAAGTGTGGTACATGGCAGTGGTACCCAGTAAACAGGACTGATATCTCAGTAGTATCACGCCAGTCGCCACTGGTCTTGTCACGTATTGGCCTTTTTACTGTTTATAAAATAGGTATCATGGTATATTAACTTTAAAATTTTAGTGTACTTTGTTCTAGTTAATTATTAAAATTTTTGCAGGATAAAATGTCTTCAGACGTAGAAGAAGTAGTTGCTAAAAAGAAAAAACTAACAAAAAATTTAGTTACAAAATGTATGAAAAATAGGAACCCACAACTTTCAAACTCAATTCACTCATTAATTTGCATTTATTTTCTACAGGTAGTGTTGAAAATGTAGGCCTACTGTATTAGGAAGAGTTTCAACCTGTGTTGCACAAAATGTATGAGAAATAGGAACCCACAACTTTCAAACTTAACACATTAATACATTAAATTTGCATTTATTTTCTACAATTAGTGTTGAAACTATTAGGAAGAGTTTCAGTTTACGTTGCACAAATATTTGCCAAACTTTTAGAACCTGAGTAATTATTTATTTTAATGTTCTTTCATGATTATAAGAGTGCATACTGTACACAGTTAAAAACGTATAAATAATACTATATTAATCATAAAATATAACAGAAACCTAACGTATTAAGAGCAACAGAAGATTTAGCATTATTTTTGCCAATCTAGCATAATTTCAGCTGCTGTCTAGCATATTCCCACTAGAGAAATCTGCTGGTCACCCTGCCGCCAAGTGTGGCAGGGCTATTTATTCCAGCGACGGTTTCACCAACATTCCGCTACAATGCCATTCACTTTTACAAACGTGGAGTATGCAGATATGATTTTTATCTATGGGTTCTGCAATGGCTACGCTGAAGCATCAGCAAGAGAATACAGACGGAAATATCCAAACAGGAGCCCAGATGCAAGTGTTTTACCACGAATACATGGAGAGGCAAGTACTGTACGACGCATAGTAGGAATGGTACAGTACATTGCAGCCCTAGCATCAGTACAAGAAGAATTTCATTCCGACTTAGTGTTCCACAAGCAAAGGTATGGAGGGCATTAAAGCGGGAAGGTCTGTACCCATATCACATACAACAAGCTTAGCATCTACAACCCGGGGATTCTGCTTAACGACTTTATTGCTGTACTTGGCTAGCAGATCATCCTCAGCTGTGCAAGTACAATTTATACATTGATGAAGCCATATTTACCCGCAGTGGATCACATAATACTCATAATGCACATTGGTGGTCAAAAGAAAATCCCAAGGAAACAGTTGAACTGAACTTTCAACCTCGATTTTCAGTTAATGTGTGTTGCGGTATGATTGACAACCAGCTGACTGGACTTCATATCTATGAAGGGAGGCTTACAGGAGATGTCAATGTTAATTTTCTCAGAGATGGACTTCCCTTGTTACTTAAAGATGTGCCTCTGAGGATACGGCGACGTGTCATTTTTCGACATGTAGGGGCGCCTCACACTCATATCTGTCAGATTTGAAAATTTTACCACTTGTAAACCGTTACATTAAACACCTATACTTATAGAGTATTTTATGCTTAGAATTGCATAAACTTGCATTTCCCAGAGTTTCCGGAAAAACTCGTGTATATCCAACCTTTTCATTTAACCTTAATGAATGCCATTGTATATGTGTGTGTGTGTGTGTGTTGCATAACCCAAGCTTTATCTTTGTGATACTGTGGCTGAATGTTTTGTTAAAAAACAAACAAACAAACAATGCAGTACTATGGTAATGGAATGTGAGGTTAGTATAATATTGTGCCGTGTCACTGAACTGACATGTCATAATAATGTTTGCTTTTACGTTGTGACTCTTCAGAAGAATAACAATTCTCATCTAATCCACACAGGGAGGTAAGCCCAGATAATATCTCGATAGGAACCACTTCACCATAATATGGATATCAAGGAGAACAACAGTCTTTTAATTGAACCAAAAGTCTGTCCAACCTAATAACTGGGGACAATAATCGATCTAGCGCCGTCTGGCAACTCGTTACTGATCTTTGTATGATTCGAAATTAGCGTAGCTGATAGTGAGGAAAGTATCATTTTTATACAGCTTTATTTATTAAGAAAGCACCATCTGTCCAAGCATAGGATAACAGATGTTAAAAAAAGCGATCAGTGATTTGAGTGATGGCCAGCAAACATATGCTGCACCAACATGGCAGCTGTCCAATCTGTCGCTTGGGTCTAGGAACACTCAGGGTGCAGCTTCTGCGTCCACAGCTGATATAAAGGGCCGAATATCTGAATTTTGATTGTCACCATGACCTTCGATGGACCACTCTAAATCTGATACTTTAATTTCATTTTTGCATACCCCTAACCCTTCCACCAAATTTGATGAAGATAAGATTAGAACTGTTTTAATTGATTTTGCCTACTGACATTGATCTTTGACCTTTCCCAGAATCATTGACTTTTGACTGCTTGTTCTCAAAACTGAATCTCTTTATCCATGATCCAATCTGAACCCTTCCATAAAGTTTAATCTGCATCGGGTAAAAACCTTTTTTTAAGTTGACATTGCCATGTAACCTTGACCTCTGACCTACTGTTCTAAAAATGACTTGTCATCCACAAGGTTTGATCCAAATCAGATCAAAGTATTTTCAGTTATTTTGTCACACAAAGATGCATGGGTCGTACTTGGATCTTGCCCTGTGACGTTAGCTTTTGTCTTACTGTTTTCAGAATCGAATTCCTTCATTCTGGCCTGATCCTTAACACTTCCACCAAGTTAGGTTCAAATCAGACCAAAACGTTGAATTGCTGTTTCCTTGTGGTCTTGGCTTTTGGCCTTTCTTTGTGACCTTGGCTTTTGATTATTCTCAAAATCGAACCTTTTTATTCTTGCCTTATCTCATCCTTTCCATAAAGTATGGTTTAAATCAAAGAATGTTCAGGTTGACCTTACCCTGTGACCTTGACCTTTGACTTGTTATTTCCAGAACATTTAACCCTTGCAGACCCTCAACATTCCACCAGTTTTCCTTGAAACTTCATAAACTGTCCACAAAACTGGATCACATTGTTGACTTAACCTCAACCATTCCCCCTAGTTTGGTCTGTAGCATTTGATAAAAATTCTCTAAGATGATTTTACTAGGTCAGTCTTTAACTTAGTCTTGTGACTTTGACCTTTGATTTATTGTTCTTAAAAATAAGACTTCTTCATTGTTTGATCCTCAACCCTTTTACCATGCTAGGTTAAAATGAATAAAACTTTGAATTTTGCTCACACACACACACACACACACACACACACACACACACACACACACACACACACACACACACACACACACACCGCTCGCTGGCTCAGTGGTAACGTTCTCGCTTGCCATCTGGTAGACGGGAGTTCGCGTCTCGCTCAGGTTGCGAAACATTTCACTGACGAAGCGGCTGGTTACTGTCCCCCTTGAGCAAGGGGATGGATGTGTGCGTGTGTGAAGGCCATAATCTTGCCCTTAGATTGGACTATATGAGCTCTCAGCTCCCTTCCGGGTGGGTAAAAGCTGACGATCACGACCATCAAAGTGATCCTGACCGACCCGGTGAGTTACACACACACACACACACATCGCTCCATGTCACTTCGGGAGATGTGTAGTGAAAGAATAATCATGTACTCAGTCATTCCAGAGTTAAGTAAAAACGAATGATGGTAGCAAGAATAAAAGCCAAACATCAGTGTGGTGAAAGGCTGTACTTAATTCCACCCCATCACGCTCCAGCACATCCCTGGCCACTGCTCTCATACACGGTACACTGCAGCAAAAACAACTAGGCAACAAAAACAGCCATGCTCTCTTGTTGCCTTAGTCTGTGTGTGTGTGTGTGTGTGTGTGTGTTGGTGAGTGATGCGTGTCGTGTGCGTGTGTGTTGGTGGGTGATGCGTGTCGTGTGTGTGTGTGCGTGTGTGTTGGTGAGTGATGCGTGTCGTGTGTGTGTGTGTGCAGTTAACTGTATACATTTAAAATGGCATAGCTTATATTATTGGTTTCGCTGAAATGATTAATTTATAATAATGAGAGAGAGAGAGAGAGAGAGAGAGAGTGAGAGAGAGAGAGAGAGATGAGTGTGTGCTTTTTAGAGCTTGTGTTTATGTTCGCGTCCGTGTGTGCGTGTGTGTGTGTGTGTAGTGTCTGGTTGACGCTAGACCATGTTTGCTACAGAATTACTAATGGATGCGTGTCAGAGAGAGAGAGAGAGGAGCAGCTGCATATGCTTAGGAGAGTCACGAGGACAAGTAGTACTTTGAAAAGTCTTTGGACCCATACCGAAAGATGCAGTACCATGAATGAAATCCTCTAGTTGCGTTGCATCTCAAATAGTGAAGGAAAAGCTTATTAAATATGAAGACTCTCGGCACCCACCTCTTCAGCCTGCAGTGCTGGCACAGAAAAGGAAGTACAGTTTATTTAAATAGGAGGGAGGGTGAGGGGGGGGAAGCCTGAGGTAGGAAATTTTACAGGAAAGGAGAAAACAAGTCATTTCACCACTTGGTCAGACTACCATATAAAACTACGTAATAAAGTCTTGCCCTATTTTGGCTTGAAATAATCTGTCGAGGAATTATCAACTACCTTTTTTTGTAGGTGATTCCAGGTGCTGATAACCTTGTACCGTACGTGAAGACATATGTATCATGGTGGAAACACTGAAAATCATGTTTCCACCTGTGCATCCTGTTCTTACTGGTATTCAAATGACACATGTGTTTGATAGTCGATGATTTCATAACCAAGAAGGATTTTCAAAACCTAGGTTAGCTGCTTGCTCCAACGCCTTACCTTAAGCGAAAAGTGGCCCACTGCCTGAAACCGTCTCCCGAATGGTGTGTGTAGCGTTTTGTGAGAATATGTGAGTGTAATAGAATGTGTGTGTGTGTGTGTGTGTGTGTGTGTGTGTGTGTGTGTGTGTAATAAAAATTGGATTTATAGGCCTATGTGAGAATGCACATGCCCGTGTGTGAATGCATATGTGTCCATGTGTGTACTTGTGCAGTGTGTTTGCATGTTCGTTTTTAAGCGCGTTTGTGTATATGTGTGCGTTTGTGTGTGTTTGTATGTGAGTATACATGTGTGTACACGTGTGTATGAGTGTGTATTTACTGCATGTATGTGTGTTTGCGTGTTAATGTGTGTATGTATGTTCATGTGTGCAGTGTGTTTATAGATGCATATACGTCCCTGTGTGTACTGTAAGTGTGTGTGGTGGGGTGTAACACCTTAAACATGGTGTTGGCTAATAAGGTGTTCATTCTAGTCACCAGCCCCCCCACTACACTTAACATGCAAGAGAGAGAGAGAGAGGACGTGTTTATATGTATGCTTGTGTCTGTCTGTTTGTATGTACGAATGTGTGTATGTATGTATTTATGTATGTATAAGGGAAGGAATCACCATACCCGTCTCGCTGACTGGCCTTCCAAGGGCGGGAAGCCTCTGTCAGACTGTTATCGTCTGGGTGGTGTAGGAAATCTGGCTGCAACCTCACCCCCAGGAGTGTGTGTGTGTGTGTGTGTGTGTGTAGTTAAATGTACTCATGGCAGTAGCTTATATCACTGGTCTCGCTCTAAAATGATTGTTATATAATAATGAGAGTGAGAGAGAGAGAGAGAGAGGTGCAGTGGGCCAGTTATTCTAGGCAGCTCCTATCTAAAGCTCTGAACGCACCAGGAGAATAAGGAGGGGAACAGAACAGAGAGAGAGAGAGAGAGAGAGAGAGGAATAAGTACAGAAGAAGAGAGAGGAAACAACAGGGAGGAGGAGAAGAAGGATGAGGAGAAAAGGATGAAGGGGAATAAGAAGTGTGACGAAAGAACAAAGGGAATGAACACGACAGACTAGTACCTGAGAGCATTTGCCTTTTTTTTTTTTTTCCCTGACATCAGTTTGGGCATGTGGAGAAGATGGAGAGTGAAAGACTGACGAGGAGAGTGTATGTGAGTGAGGTGGAGGGGGCGAGAGGGAGGGGGAGGCCGAGGATGAGATGGAGGGATGGAGTGGAGAGGTATATGAGAGAGGGGGGTGTGAGGTGGGAGCGTGGTAGTGAAATGGCAGGGGACAGAGTGACATGGAGGCGATTTGTTTGTGGCCACCCCGCACGGGATTGAGGCGTCTGGTAATAGATAGAGATAGATAGATAGACATCAGCTAGTATTTTCTCAGATCAACCATACTCCCAGCACCCGCACTGAAAATCAGTGCAGGTAAAATGTCGTCATATGCCACCCAAATAGCCGTTGACATAGACACACTGACCCACACAAACACAGCCGATGCAGCAGTGACTAACACCTGCAGTGCTCTGCCTTAAAACACCCTCCTCAGATTCGCACCAGGCCAGCACGATGGGCAATTTCCGGCAGTCACTTTCCCTCCGAAGAAGAAGTTCCATCCTGCTGTGAGCTTCGTATGTACTGATACAGATACTGATAATATCTGAGGAGCTTTTCAATTGGTGTTAGGAGGGGGGTGCTCACCATCCACTCACTCCATGTAGTGCTTCTTTCAGTGACAAACCAAATGGTTTTCTGAGACCTAAGAAACCATTCCCTGTGTTGGAAGGTCATTATATAATTAAAACATAAACTGAACAGTTGATGGTCAGGTGGGTTAAGACTGTTACCGGATCTGGCCTGATCTGGCCCATAATACGTATAAATGCAAGGGAGCGTCAGGGTGTATTGTCCAAAGGCGAGCAGTTGGGCATTCTTGCCTTAAATGTCTGGACAGAGTGGGCTAGTCTGGGGCCCCTACATTCCTGATAGTACAATAAAGGTCTAGCTCAGGTACAGCAACTTTTCAACAGCTGTGAATGTTAGAATTTCACTCGGCACAACACATTCGCCTGGAGTTAGCCTGAATAAATCACCAAAATCTTAAAGAAAAAAAATCATTTATAGAATGTATGGAACCTGAACCGCTTCAGAACGATGACGTCTTGTATCTTATTCCTGCAGCCACGGGACGATTGTACTGTACGTAGATCATGTTAGACGCTTTGTAGTGAGGAAATTACCAACACCAACTTAACACCTTTGCTGCGAGAAATCTCCATGAGCCGATGAAGATAGTGTGTCAGTAGCAATATTAAAAAAAAAAAAAAATCATCATAGTGATGCAGTCAGTCTTTCACTACGAAGATGTTATTTTGCATCCTGTTGTTGCAGACACCAGACAGCTTCACTCGGCATGGGGTAGGGCTGTGGCACTGACAGGGCTGATGGTGGCTGTGTCTGACCCCTTCACTGCCACGGTTCTCTCCTGTTTAAATAGTCATCTGGCGGCTGCAAGAATCAGCCATAAAAATGTGCCATCGTACACTTGCTCCAGAAAGTATCGGTGCACTGTGGGTCCGATGCCATCCAGAATTATTCAACCATGTGGCAGCGAGAGCCCGTTAATACCTGTATATATTAAAACATTTGCGGCCATTCTCTACTCATTATAGAGGACACAAGTGGTATCTGATATAGCAGTCATCTGTCGTTTGGGATGCCTGCGTGTGGGAGGACAGAATCGCAATTTCCAGTTTCCTTTGTTCCGTGTGTCATAATATTTAATACATATTCTGCACCGATACTTTCTGGAGCGAGTGTACCTAAGGGATCCTCCAGGCCATTTAATTCACGGAAGAGCTCTCGTGCTGAAGAAGCTAATTGCAGGTATTTTTTTATTACTTCTTCACTACGAGGGTTCCCCATAGCAGGATAAGATCGTCTGGCTGTGGTAAAAAAGAAAAAAATGGAGGGCCGTTGTGGTGAATGGGCCAACCATATGTCTAACCCCTTCATGACGTTGGTCCAATTTTGGCTAAATACGGTGGCCCGCTTAAAAATATATAAATAAATAAAATGTGGTGCAACGCCCATGCCCACCCACTGGACTAAAAGCCACATATTTGGTTTTGACCTGTTACGTACGATCAGTTGCCCTCAGAATTGAATTACTTCATTCTTGCATAATGTCGGGAAGCCGACATGCATCCCCTCGAGCAGGTGTAAGAGACACAGCGGTGACAGAGGTGACAGAGGTGCAAATGACACCGCCTACCGGAAGTGAGTTAAGGATGAAATGCGGACAGGGGAGAAAGAGTAGCGATTCGGTGTACAGCTGTGGGCAATAGGGAGATGGAATAAGGAAGAGAGGTTGAGAGGAAGAAATAAATAGAGGAAGGAGGAGGAGAGAGAGAGGAGTAGTGCGGGTGGTGTTGGTCGAGTTGTTTACACAGGAAAAGTGTTGGCTAGGCAGTTCAGACCGTGAGAGCGCGTGCTGACACAGCGAGTCTAATCGGGCCTCTACGGTGGGTGAAGTGGGTGAAGTGGGTGAAGCGGGTGACATGTGGGTGATGGCGCTGGGTGAGTGGGTGACTCATCACCACCCACCACACCCCATATGACTGCTGGCGAATATTGGCAACCTTTTGAGGCCAGAAAGGGGTACAGACCTCAGTTCAGACTAGAACTTGGCGAAGAGCAGACACGAGAGCTGGCGGACGGTGAGACAGCTTGGCGCGCTTGGTGCAGAGACGTCGCTGTATAGCCGAGAGTAAAGTTCCAGGGAGCCAGCATGAGAGCATTACTGGTAGTAAGTGGAAGTACATGCTTTGTGACCGCGGGTATAACTGACCAACAGTGCTATTTATTTGTCTGTCGTCTGGGAACTAGTAAGGACTCCTAGTTGTCTGTGTCTGAGAACTAGTAAGGACTCCTAGTTAGAAACCGGAAGGAGTCTAAGAACTAGTAAGGACTCCTAGTTTGAAACGGAGGGAGTTAAGATTTTAAATGTTTAAGTGTGTTTTTCTTATGTTGATGTAACAGTGATTTCATATATATGAATAACTAAAGAGTGCTATATATATATAACAGCACTAGTGAGTTTTTACAAGACTGGCTTTGCTTTATTAAAATAGTGTTAATATTCCAGTGATTTTAAGAGTAGACGTGTATGTGCGGTTTGTAGGTACTTATGCACGTAGTGAAGTGAGGTGGGAATTACCTCAGACTTATTTGTAGATTTTTGTAAATACTATTTTGTAATTAAAGCCTAGAAAAGCCATATTACTTTTTCACTTCTTCCAGTTCCCAGTTTTAAGTACATGTGTGTCGGGGCATTTTAGTGAAGTCCCCCCATGTCGTGCGTTACCTGTGTCGAGGCGGAGTTAAACTACGCTACCACTTGATATTAAATACGGGAGGATTTATTCCCGAGAAATACCGTAACGACACCCGGGTAGCGGCACGACAATAACCTTTAACCTCTCCGCCAAGTTTCGTTCAGGCATGTCAAAACTAAATAGTTGACAGCCCAGTGACCTTGACGTTCGACTGATTATTTTCATAATCGGATGCTTTATCCTTATTTTAACCAGAAACCTTCCACAAAGTTTAATTCATAATGGATAAAAACTGTATAAATTGAACTTGTCATGTGAACTTGACATTTGACTTCTTATTCTAAAACAATAGTTCAACCTCATTAGTGATCTTCAACTCATCCACCAAGTTACAAGTTTGATCCAACTCAGATCGTAATTGTTATTTTGTTCACACACATACACACGTCAAACTGTGCCCATGCCCTTGAGTGAATGTTCTCAAAATTAATACTTTCATTCATACCCGACCTTTAACACTTCCACCAAGTTTGGTTCAAATAAGATCAGAACTGTTTGATTTGACTTTGTCCTGTGACCTTGATTTTTGATATTTCCCTTTGACCGTGACCTTTAATTGGTTATTCTCAAAATCGAATCCTTTCATTCTTGTCTTTTTCTCAATTCTTCCACCAAGTTTGTCTAAATCGGATAAAACTGTTTAAGATGACCTTGCCATGTGGTCTTGACCTTTGACTTGCTCTTAAAAACAAGTTTACGTTTTGGCTGACCCTCCAACTTTTGTTAAAAAAAGATAAAAGCTGCCCAAATTATTTAGCTAACAATCCCCGAACTGTTTTTCTGTGGAATTTGCTTCCCTAGAACATCCCCCCTCCCCAGACTACAACCCACACCAGTTCAGGCCCAACTGTTTTAGGCTGTTTTCTAATGAATGGAGGACACATGTAGTCTGTGGAGCTTTTTTTTTTTCTTTTTCTTTTTCTGTTCATCTAACAAAAAACCAAAATGGTCAAACTTTGACTGTCCAGAGTCTTTAACCTTTATGTCAGTGTTCTTGAAACTGAATCACTTTATTCTTGTCTTACCTTCAATCCTTCCCTTAAGTTTGGTCTATATTGGATAAAAAGTTTTCAAGCTGATTTTACTGGGTTTATGTTTGTCCTAAATTGTGACCCTGACCTTTCATGAATTGTTGTTGGAAACCATGTTACAGATAAATTAATTATGCATTTAGAACAAAATACTTTCATTAACCCCCAAACGCCAGGTTATTTTTAACCCGAGGCGTCCCGTCGACGTATGGATATATCGCAACGTTTTGTCACAGCTAGACCCATTGACGTACCCGTACGTTACGCAATTGCAAGGTCAGTCATTTGCACAATTTTCAAGTTTCACGGGTGATTTTTGGTAGGCATATGTGGGAGACCTTCCTCTATCAGCTGTCAAGTGGGGATACTGGCTGGCCCCACCTGACCCCCCTCCCCCCTCCCCCCACACTCGGCAATTCACCTGTTGGCAGTAACCTGGCCAGTAAAGGTATGTTGCCCCACGGTCTCTCCAATGACGAAATTCATGGTAAAAGTGATTCCTGAGGTGGAAGACAGAAATAAAGAATCTAGAGCAAGAAACAAACAGAAGATGAGGTGGTAATGTCGTAAAGGAAGGTGCCATATGCTGGGGTTTTGGGTGACTGATCAATGCTTCTATTGCCTATATAACAGAATTGTGTGAAAACCAATATAGTCTTGTACTACACAAAAATTCGTACCAAATAAATAAATAAATACGTAATTCAAAGTGGCTTGAATTAGTTTACCCTCCCACAGTTCGTTGTCATTGAGGCCAGATACCCTGAGAGGGAACGAAAGGTAAGGCTGACTCGTCACCTGTACCAACATTTATAAGTTCAGGAGGGTGATTTCTCTAAGAATTTTCGATGTTTCTCACCAAAAGCGAAGGTTTGAACCAAAAATTTTTCTTCTCGAAATTGCTCGGGACTGGGGGATATCGAAAGTAGGAAATCGGTGACGGGTTTACGCAGTCATCACTTCACTTATGGGCAATTACCCGTAAATTGCTTGTTTTCAAACCTTAATATCTCAGACAGTTTAGCGCCTAAGGAAATAAAATAAAGATCATATTACTCACCAACTCTTCCTCTTGCGAATGAAAGCATCCCCAGGTCTGTAGGTCGTTGTGTTGGTGAGTAATGACGTGAGGAAGATAACTAATTTTCAGCAACAGAGAAGGACATGTTTATGTGTCTGTCCGCAGCACCGACTATGGCTTTGCTATCAAGTTATAACGTTTCCACTACTAGATAAACTAGACGCTGTTGTATACACGGCATGCCATATGGCACTCACCTTTTCTTGTATCCTTGGAAATAGGCTTGGCAAAGATGGATGATGCAGTTGGCCCCAGGTGGCGCAGATGGACTCAGACAGATAGGAACTTAAGACATCATTGTACGCTTGGCAAAAGCTAGGGACAGACTGACTCTAGCTTGTGTGCTATGGAAGGACTCCCTCCCTACCCTTTGGTGGGGAGATGGCAGGAAGACACTTGTGTGTATAGCTGCTACCCGGCGGCCATGTAGCACTCCGATTGTGACATGTATAGACGTTACCTGAGGGATAGGGGTTAAAGACTCCCAGCATGGATTTTGGAACGATCGATCATGTCTTACAAATATTTTGGACTCTTCAGTTATATACATGTATGATAAAAACTAAGTTATTCAGTGCAGTCTACAAAACTAAATTATTCAGTGCAGTCTACCAGAATTTCTTCGATACAGTTCCCCATAATCAGCTACTTGAGAAACTTAAAGTTACAGAAGGTGAACAAAAAGCTGTAATTAACGGGAAGGAATCTAACTATGTGAGTGGCACAGGTGGAGTGGCACATGGTTCGATTTTGGCTTCTGTACGTATTTTAACTTATATTAATGATACTGACGATGGTCTGTGTTGTAAAATATCCATATTAACTGACAGAACAATAATTAGGAACAGAGCAAAACTACCCCTGAACAACATTGATGATTCAGTGGGATATTGATATACTGTTCATTTGGGCTCAAACATGACAAACGGATTTTGATATTGACAATGAGAAGTCCTTACTGCAGGGAGCAAAAATGAATACTTTGTTACACCATAAATAATAATCATCTTGCAAATATTCATCATGAAAAATATTTAGAAATAATAATTGATTTGTCACCAACTCGTCTGTGAAATGAAGCAATAAAAGATGCAAAGTAGCTAGATTTATATTTAGAGCATTCATCCCTATCTTGCACAGTACCTTGGTGTGTCCACATTGGGAGAATTGTGCTCAGTCATGTTTAATGTCCATATTACAAGAAAGATACTTAGAGGCCAGACAGAGCAAAATGAGGAGCAGTCAGATGTTACTAGACTGAGGAACAACCTATATAAGGAAAGTTTAGAAGAGTTAAAAGCTGTTTGGTTTATTAAAGCTCAGACTGCAAAGGTATCTGATTTAAGCATTTTAAACATTTAAAAGACATGGCCATTCAAATTACAGTAGAGGTAATGGATATAGAATTATTGACATACACATCCAGTCAAACTAAACATGACATTTTTTCTCAACAGAGTTGTAAACTTATGAAACAAGTTGTTTACGAATGTCGTAGACCATGTAGTGGGGCAAATAATAGAAAAATCGTGCAAATAGTGATACAAGCATGAAATTTGGTTTGAACAGTCTCTAGATATTATTAAGCAAATCCAGTCAATTGGTCATTTAAAAGTTCAAGATGGCTGCCACATCGGATTGCTGAAAATGAACTTTCGTTCATTTTTTCAAGCATTTGTCTGTTTTTAGGTGTCTTTGTGTTGATATCCATGTTCTTAAACATCCTAAAATTAAATAATACATGTTCGGCCTCGTTAACGTTTTAGTCATATTTGTAAGATGGACGCCATAAAAAATAAAGTACATTATACTTCTGACAAACACTATAACATAATCGCTGTGTATGGATGCTGGGTATCAATCTGTATATGAGCTGTATTTTCTTATCTTTTTATAAATTATATTATAAAAAAGAATGACTGTCAGGCACTACCAGGGCACACTGGTGACGTCACTGCTGTGTAACTCTGCATGGGGTTCAGTGTCAGCTAAGATGAACTAATATTATTCCGGTACAATAAATGCCACCCCTTACGGAATTAAGGTGTCTGGCAGTAGATAGGTAGACAGTTGAACAATAAGCTCCTAGTGACAATGGTAAATTACACCTTTGTCAAAAGTCACAACATCTTGAGGTTCTGGAAGCATATGTTACTGGCATCCCAGACCAAGAGTCAGTAGCTGATGGATCAGCATTTCTTAGCAGCTTGCCGTCACATAATTAAACAAAACATTAGATGATTATGTGAGAGAAGACATTCTACCAAAGGTTATATCCTATAGTTATAAATAAGTACAAGAGAGTTGATATTGTCTTTGATATATACAAAAATATCAGCCTCCAGATAGATGCAAAATCAAGAAGAGGACAAGGAATAAGAAGGAAAGTAAGAGAGAACAGTAAGACTCAGAAGAACTGGAGAACCTTTTGTGGAGATGACAACAATAGGACAATTGTTTCATTTTGTTGCTGAAGGAATCAGTGAGGCACGGATACCAAACACAGTCATTGTTACTAAAGATGATAAGGCCATCTGTGGTAAGGAAAAATCTGTGGATGGAATCAGCCCATGCTCACATGAAGAAGCAGACACATGTGTATTTGTCCGTGCCAGAGATACTGTGTCAGAAAGAAGCAGACACATGTGTATTTGCCCGTGCCAGAGATACTGTGTCAGAGGGATGTAAAGACCTGATTGTCAGCGCTAATGACACTGACATAGTTGTCATTACAATAGATGTATGTCCATCATTACAAAAGATTAGTCTGGTACACATGAGGATTTCCTTTGGTCAAGGAACAAAAACTTAATGGATTCCAATTCATGATATATACAGTATAGTATTAGCTATGGGTCTTCAAAGGGCCAATGGTATTCTATATTTTCTTGCATTCGCAGGTTGTGATACAGTGTCATCATTTCGCGGGAAGGGCAAAAAATCTTCATAGCGAGTATGGGATGTAAATCATGAAGTGTCTGAAACTTTTACCAGAGTGAGTCAGTGTCCAATCGAGGTCACTGACTCTGACCTCCAGTAACTAGAAAGGTTCATTGTCTTCATGTATGACAGGTCCAGCACAGTAAGTAAATGGGGGGAAGACGCAAGCAGCCCTTAAGGAACATGCAAAACGTGCTGCCTGCCAGGCTGGGATTATGTGGGGACTAGCTATGATTTTCAGCCTCAAAATCAGTTGTCCTGATAACTGGGATTGACAAAAGAATGGGGAAAAATGGCAGATATGTTGGAATACTCTTCATTCAGTTGCAATAAGCTGTCAGGAATGAACAAAATGTGCCTGTAGAAAAGCATGCAACAAGAAATGCAATATACAGTACTGTATATATAATATTTTTTCAGTAAGGCGTTTCCTTCACAGCACTATAAAGCTGTGTCCGTGAACAATAGTGTATAAAATTTAGTTTATTGTGTATAAGAATTTGCACTGAATATTTTTCCCGTTAAACATGTGATATACTTGTCATTTACAAGAGTAATCAAACATTAATGATAATTTGTTTATTTATTTATTTATTTTTTATTTATAGTTATGTTTTTAGTTGTTACATCTATAGTCCTGTAAGTTGGAAATAGTTAAGTAAACCAAAAGAGCATTATTTAGTATTTAGTATGTTTGAAACTTTTCATTGTTTATACTTATTGTTACGTAGTTCATATAAGTTGTTGGTTTAATTTTAGTACATAATCATCCAGTTAAATTCTGGGTTATAATCTGCAATTTTTAGACTAACCGTCAACTTTTAATGTTTTATTTTATTTATTTAAGTGTTTTACACCATATATTTAAGTAAAGTTTGAATGTTTGCCAAATATAAGAAAATGATAAAAAGAATATGCATACCGTCAGTTTTAAGTAGAACTTTTCTTCTTCCAAGGCTGTAAGTGTAATATTCAATTACTTCCTGTCCAGAAACAAAAATTTTAACACAGACACCTAAAAACAGACAAATACTCGAAAAAAAATTATTGAAAAATCAGTTTCAGCAGTCTGAAATGGCGGCCACCATGAAAAATGGCTGCCATCTTGAAATTTCAAATGACTAATCTGGATGATTTGATTAATAATGTGTAGAGAATGTTCATACCAAATATCATGCTTGTATCACGATTCTTCTGCACGATTCTTCTGAAAAACGAACTTTATACACTTCACTAATAGTGCAATAATAACATTTTAAAAGTCGCTAAGATAAATGTCTATCTTTCAATTACTAGAGTCGCGGCGCGCGACTCTGAGGTTGTTATTATCGTGCCCTGGCAACCTACCATTCAGAAGTGCGTCTGATTTTGTGCGTAATATGAGACGCATGTGATTCGTGTATAATAAGATCCTGTATAATAATATTCGTGTATAATATATTCGTGCATAATAATATGATTCGTGTATAATATGATATGAAATCGTCATCACTTTTGAATGGTAGGTTGCCAGGGTACGATAATGACTACCTCAGTGTCGTGCGCCGCGACTATAGGAAACACATTCATGGCTAAAAATATAAACAAAACGGAAAACTGATAAGTTATTTCAGATCGAGCTAAATACAGCAACAGCACAACAGTTTGAAATTAGTGTTACTTTTCCCGTAACTTATAGATTAAGATAGTTTAGAGTACAGTTTTGCCTTTCAATCTTTCCTATGAAATGTACATCTCAGTATTTCTCTGTTACATGTGGTCTTTCCAACTTTTTCCTGCCGGCTTCGGCTGGAAGGGTTTGGTGGGGTTGGGGGGGGGTCTTCTTGATTTGCTATCCTTATAATCTGCGTATAGAATTAGCTGTAGTCACATTGTTTTTAACAAACATTTCTTGAAAGGATGATTTGGTCTGTTGCTGTTTGCAACAACTCCCAGGGGGACAAGATGATGGGTAGCACTCCATCCCTCCCACGCTCTGCTCCCCGACACCCCCCTCAGTACAACCAGGACCCACCTATACCAGCCAGCCTGCTCAGCTCGCGCAGGTGATTAGTGGGGGAGTGAGGTGTAGTGACGTCAACCTCGCCTCTCGCAGTCCGCAGTACTGCCGCAGCTAAGAACTTTGTTTGTGAGCCTGGCCTTTTATCTTCTGTTCTGTCACTTATGAAATCAAAGTCAGATACTTTAAGCCCAGTAGAAAAGCTTACTGTCATATCATTTGATGAAATGAGCCTTGCTAAGCAGTGGAGCTACGATAAAGCTACAGATACACTATATAAGCCGCACAAGAATGTACAAGTTGTAATGCTAAGAGGTTTAGCTAGTAATTGGAAACAGCCAATATATTTTGCATTTGATGAATCAAACATGCATAAGATTTTGTTAGGAATAATTAAGAGTGTAGAGTCAGCAGGATACCCTGTTGTAGCAGTAGTACATGATCTGGGACCTTGTTATATGCGGGTATGGAAGGAATTTGGTATTGATCCTATAAAAAAGAGGGTATCCTTCAAAACCCATGTGCTAAAAGGGAAATATATATTTTTTTGCTGATGTGCCTCACCTGAAAAAGCTCGTCCGAAACAATTTTATTGAGTCTGGTTTTGTTTTGGACAATGGAGACTTTGTTACTGTTGCATGAATAGGTGAAATGCTCGCAAAGACTAAAACTGAGTATGGCTTGGCAGGTGAAACCTCCAAACCTGTTGATTCAAGTGACCGTGAACTGGCTCTGGAAATTTGCCTAACGAGTTTAGTATTCAAGACTTTGGAGTTAGATATTGATAAGGAAAATGATGACATATCTGAAGAAATCAGCGTAGATAATGAAAATCTCTCACCTGGAAAGGTAAATGCAATATCCACTGGCAGTGTTATAGAAGATGAGTCCTTGTCATATATATGTGGCTATATTATAAGGAAATTCTCCAATAAGTATCCCCATTTAGGATATAGGGCAGAGGACTGCGGAAAAGGTAAATCATGGACAGAAATGGTTAGCAGAGAACAGCTGTATATGCCATCAGAAGAGTTTTCTTCTCAGTTACATATAATGAGAGAAATATTCAAAACTACTCAAGATGAAGGTCTGAGCGAAGGTCCCAGATGTGTTAAGACTCTCTCCTCAGAGATAGAAAAAACTGAAATAAGTTTACCATCAGACGTGGTTGAATTTTTTGCAAGAATATCAGTATTCTTTAGGATGAGACATTTAAATAGAATTATTACCTTCAACAAACAAAAGGATGCTTGTAGAAGCCTGTTAAGAAAAAAGAGGAAAATAATGTCATAAAGAATCTTGTGACAGAGCCAGCCACTGCATTACTACTGTGCTCTGTTTAACCAGTGCAAGCTCACATTATTAATATACCAAATATTTTTATTCTTAGGTTACTTATTGTTTTTTGGGATTATATTTTAGTGTACTCTTTTTTTTTTGTACGTAAATTACTTTGTCATATGAGTTATGAGTAATGAACATTGTTAGTTTCAGCTTAACTGTTTATTGTAATTGTCTCACTCTCTTACTGCATTTCCTTGTATTCAGTTTATAGAAATAAACTGTTAATCTTATAAGTTTACCAGTAACTTGTCTTTTTATCAGCCTTATGTTTTATATAAAAAAAAATAAATTAAGAAGTGACAGTAACAACAGTTGATCAAAGAGAAGTAAAAGCGTTGGGAACCTGTGACTCCCTTCTCTGAGAGGAGAGGCGATGCTGACGTCACTAAGCTAGCCTGCGCGAGACGGGCTTATTTTCGTCACCTGGCTGGCTGACCTGGTATAGGTGGATCCTGAGTACAACCACCACTACAACGAAATCCACCATAACCGCAGGAAACCCGGTTGTTACAGTTGTGGGGAATTTAACTACCACGTATCATGATGCAGATTTGACCACAAAATACAGTGCACAGGATGTTTTACCTTCGGACATAAAAGCCGACTATGCAGGTATAACAGTGCTTAGGAGTGTGGCAACGAAGAACTAGCCGTTTGTTCAAATACTGACGATGTTAAAGATAAACTCAGAACATATCAATGTCCAGTCACTACTTTCAAATTTTGAAGAAATAAAACTTCTGGTAAGTGAAAGAATTTTAGACGTGTTATAAGTGAAACATGGCTTCTTTCCCACACTCCTGACCTGTATATCTTAATATCTAATTATAAACTATACAGATGTGATAATGGCAAGGGTGCAGGGGTGTGTATCTACGTGAAACAGTACCTCAACTCAGAAAAGATTGATACCAAAGTAGTGGAACAAACAGGTGTGGAAGACATATGGATAAAAAAAAAGGGATTAAAGAATCCCCCGAGCTAGACCTTACAGTGAGATCATAGCCCCGCTAGGTAACAGGAGGGCGCTACCCTTCCCGGCACGGCAGTCCCGGGCGCGGCTCGAACTCGCGACCCCCCGGTCCGGAGCTTGATGCTCTACCTCTGAGCCATTTACCGTGCCATAATATATCGAGTGAAACACACAATCTAAATAAGTTATTTAACAGAGACAATGTGAATGAACAAGTAGAAATAATGATCTCCGTTTTAATCAGTAGTTTAGACAGATGTGCTCCAATAGTGACTAAAGAAATATAAAGGCCCCCAGCCCCGTGGATGGATGACGAAATTAAAGAAGCAATAAGGGAGAGAAATCGTGCACAGTGCATTCTGAAAAATGGCAGACTTAATAAAAATCACCAAGGCCACTATAAAAATTTAAAGAAGCTCGTAAAACAACTAATAAATGACGGAAAAAATCATTATTATCGAAATGAACTAGAAAGCTGCAGAGGTAATCCAAGTGCCGTCTGGAAAATTGTGAAGGATATAATCCCTAGTAAAAAGAAAAACACCGAAACTGGAACATTTGATGACATTCAACAAACAACAGAAAAGTTTAATAGTTTCTTTGCTAATGTCGGTAGAAGTACATATGAAAACACACAAGAACACCTACAAAGTGATGATAATCCTCTACCAGTAGAAAGCACTGGGCACCAGAGCCACCCGCATTTCCGACCCCAGCCGATCGATACAAAAGTTATATTAACCATTAAAAGCCTACATGATACGAATTCTTATGGTTCTGATAAAATACTAATGCGCTTCATTAAAGACTCTCTCTGTGTAATTGCATATTATCTAACTCACTCCGATTATGCCAGGAATATTCCCTACAGCCTGGAAAAACGCCGTAGTCACTCCCCTTTATAAAACCGGTAACACAAGTGGCATAGGCAACTATCGGCCAAGTTCATTATTACCAATATTCTCAAAAATTATTGAAAAAATCGTTGCTAATCAACTTACTATACTGTTTTTACGCTAACTTGGCCTAGATTTTCGTGCTTTTGCTGCTTATTTCATGCAGCTCAGTGGCAGAATGAGACAATGCTGTGGCTCAACATCCTTTCCATAGCACTTCTTCATGACTAGCACCATATTCAAGTGTTAATCTATCGCTACAGTTCAGATTTAAGGATGGAAAGATGGTAATTTTAGGCCAAGTTAGCGTAAAAGCAGTGTAACTTCCTAGAAACTAACAAACTCCTATCAAACACTCAACATGGTTTCCGACCTAAGTTATCTACAGATACAGCGCTTACGTTAATAACAGAATATATATATAAAAACATGGATAAAAACAAATATCTTTGTTTACTCTTTGTGATTTCTCCAAAGCATTTGATAGTGTAAGTCATAATATTCTACTTAATAAACTAAATAAAGTAAACATTGACAACTTTGTGATAGATCACAAAGAGTGCGTATGCAAAATACAGTTCCCTCTAATTTAATAGTGGCATACGGTGTCCCTCAAGGTTCAATTCTAGGCCCAATCCTGTTCAATATATGTGTTAATGATATGGCACAAATCTTTAATGACTGCACACTAGTCCAATATGCTGACGACACACAGTTCCTTCATAGTGGTACACTAAATGAACTAAATACTCTAATCAATAAGGCAGAAGAAGCTCTAATCAATGCCAGAGGATATTTCTCAAGAAATGGACTTCTGCTAAACACAAAGACTCAGTATATCTCCATAGGAACCCGTCAGCTAAATGCAAAAATACCACCTAACACTGCTGTTAATGTTGATGGTAGTCATATTAAACCAAGTAACTATGTCAAAATCTTAGAAGTGTACATGGCCCGCAGCCTCATATTTGACATGTGAACGAGATAAGCAAAAAGGTTACAGGGGCCTTCATGTATATTAACAGAATGAAAAATAGTTTTGATAGTTCAACTCGGTTAGCCTTCTAAACTACTGTAGTACAATATGGGGCACTACAAACAACACTTTACTCATTAACGTCCAAAAACTACAAAATTTTGCTGCTAAAATAGTAGATGGGCGAGCTAGAAAATATGATTATGTCACCCCTATCTTAAAGGAACTAAAGTGGTTAAACATTCCTAATAGAATAACCTTTAATATAGCAGCCAAAGTTTTCAGACTACTACACAATCAATACCCAGATTATCTTCTCTCTCTCTCTCTACTGTAAATCGTGTAACCCAAAGTACTACCAGACAACAAAATAACCTGTATGTCCCCAAAGTAAACTCTGACACTGGTGCCAGATCCATCTCTGTAAAGGGACCTAAGATATCGAACCAACTGCCATTACATATCAAAGAAGCCAGTAATATACTGTATATTCATTCAAAACAAAACTAAAGGAATTTTTTCTGACTTAGGCACATCAATTTATGTAGACCATTGTACACTATTGTATACACCCTTGCCAGTACTATGTAAGAAGAATAACCACTCTTTTGGAAATAAGCTTTATTATTATTATTATTATTATTATTCTTTTGTGCCCTCACACACGCACGCCCCTGCCCTCCATTCATACCTTCCCTACCATCCACACCCCTCCCTACCACTCACACCCTTCCCCTTCACCCACACCCCTGTCCTCCATCTACACCCTTGCCCTCTACCCACACCCCTGCTCTCCACCCATAACCCTGCCTTCCACTCGCAATACTCCCCATTGCCTCCTTGACCCCTTCCCTCTCTCCTCCACCACATAATCACTTCTCCATTTTCTTCTCCACAATTTCTTCCCTTATATTCGTACTCCCTCATGTCTTATACTGCACTCCCTCCTTTTCCTATCCCTCCTCCTCTCACATATATTCCGTCCTTTTCCTTTCCCTGTCTTTCCATATCCTCCCTCCTACATCTGTCCTGCCACCATTTTCACCCTTTCTCTCCTACTCTCTCTTGCTCCCCTTCTCCGGTTTCCACTTCCCTTTCTCCTCCGTTCTTCATCCTTCCTTCTTCTCTTCTCATCCTCTCTCTTCTACCCATCTTCCTCCCCTTCTCCATCCCCCTTCTCTTTCCCTTTCTCCTTCTGGCTTTTCTATCTTCTTTCATCTTGTGACAGAGCAAGACTATTTATGGATGTAAAGACCGGACCACCACATTCATGGGAGGATAATGTTTATGAAATCTGTGCTCCTTCGAGATTTTGTGTAACTCAGTGCAACGCCTCCGTTCTTCATTCCTCCTTCCCTCCTCTCCACATCCCGACTCCTGTTCCTCCCCTCACACCCCTCCTCCCTTTCCTTTCTGCACATCCCTTCTCCACATCCTTCCCCCTCACATCTTTCCCCCCCTTTCTTCACTACATCCAAATTCCTTTTCCTTTCCCTCTCCTTATTTCTCTGCTGCCTTTCCTTCCCCCAAATCCCCTTTCTCCTTTCCCCCTCCATACCCACATTTCTCTTTCTCTTCCCCTCCAGATCCCTTCTCCTTTTCCCTCCTCCACATCCCTCCTTCCTTCCCCCCCCGAACATTCCTCTTTCCTTTCCTTCTCCCAACATCCCTCATCCTTCTCTTCCTTCCTACATCCCTCTTGTCATTCTTCCCGCCACATCTTCCATTATTTCCTCCCCAACTTCGTCTTCACTTTCCCCTCCCACGTCCCCACCCCTTTCTTCTGCCTTACATTTCTCTTCTCTTTCCGCCCCCACACTCTCCCTCCCTCTCCTCCCCCATCCCCACTCCCTTGTCTTCCCCCACATCCCTCTTCCTTTTTTTCCCCCAGTTCTCTTCCCTTTCCTCTCCCTCCTGTCCTCTTCCCCCCCCCCCCGACACCCCCTCCCATCCTCAGGCAGGAATCTGGGTGCACTTTTTGGTCCCCCTGGCGCCTAGTGACCAGACATCACCCCACCGCACCCCACCCCACCCCCCCAGAACACCACCTCTGCACACATCACCTCGCTACCACCTCATCATCAATCACTCCACCCCTCTCACCCTCACCCACACCATGGACACCTCCCTCATCCCACACCTCTCATCCTTACCCCCACCACAGCGCCGCTCCTCACTCTCACTCCACCCTCCCTCACCCCACATCCCTCACCCTCACTTACAACACCTCCCTCACCGCCACCCACCCCACCTCCCTCACCCTCGCTCACTGCACCTCCCTCACCCTCACCCACCCCACCTCCCTCACCCTCACCCACCCCACCTCCCTCACTAACCCTCACCTCACCCCCCTCACCCTCACTCACCCCCACCCTCTAACCCTCACTCACCCTCCTCCCTCGCCTCAGTCACTGCACCCTGTCACCCTCACTCCCCCCTCTTCCCCCCTCCTCACTCACTCCATGTTCTTAATCCCATTTGCCTCACCCCTATCACATCTTTCCTCACGTCACCCTCACTCACCTCATCCACACTCACCCTCCCTCACCCTAGCGTCCTCATTCCACCATAAAGATTGAAACATTTGTAGGCGTATGCAGGAAGGAGTCAAAGGAAGGGGGCGTGTAAGACCGTCTCCTCCAAAGGGCGTGACACAAGAGAGCCAACATCCCCATCAGTTCATATCGAGATGCGTCAGGACAAATTGCCCTGGAAAGAACGGGCGATCAGTTTCAAGATTTGAATTTCTGTAGAACAACAATTACTAATTATCCGCACACCCCACCAACCCGTCCTAACCCCCCCCCCCCCCCCCCCCCCCCAAGCAGCCCCCTCCCCCCCCCCCCCCCCCCCCCCCCGCCTCTGCGCATCTTCAACCAAACTGATAAAATTCCCTCCAAGATTTTAAGGAAAAACTGAAAAAAATTTTAGTCTTTCTATTGAGCGTGAATTCTGTGGAAACAATATACCCAGCATATTTAATGAGGTTACTCTCTTACTAATTTAATGAGATACTTGACTCTGTTTCTTAGCTACCAGATCTTGAATGCGTGGTCGAATGCCAGAGGGTGCACAACGTAAGTCCCCTTCAGCGTTCAGCCAGTTTCTGTACTTGGTCTTGACAGCAATGAGCATGGAAAATGCAGCTTCACAAAGATACGTGGATGCAAACATTGTCAGAATCCGAAGAGCTTGATGTGAGATCAGAGGGTAAACAGGAAGGTACTTGACCCAGAACGTCTCAAGATCCAGTTCTTTGAAGTCTTCCTCAGCTGAGGAGTTGAACTTCAATTCAAGAAAATACTCTTGCACTTCATCCGAAACATCAGCTACTTCACATTGAAATGGGTTCCTGATGAATTTCCAGGTTTCACGCTTCTCGTCTATATCTGGGAAGTATCTCATTAATTCTGCTTTCAAGTCACTCAGATGAGTGATTATTATTATTATTGTTATTATTTTTAAACTCAGATTCAAGGTAAATGTGAATGAAAGCAGAATCCAAGTTACTAAAACTGGCTGTATTTCCATCCTGAATTCATCTCCAGAGGTCGAGTTCTGCCTTGTAGGCTCGAATGGTGTCGTGGTGCATAATGATGTTGATGTTTTCCCTTGTAGTTTAAGGCTGATTGTACTCAGGGTTTCGAAGATGTCCACCGGGTAAGATAGAGACAACAGAAAGCCTTCAGACTGGACCTTGTCGTAGAGATCTGCTTTCTGCTTTGAATATAGAAGCATTGCTACTTCTCGTAGTTCATAAAGCCGTCCAAGCATATTTTGTATTTCACAATCATCTTGATATTTGCCTCGCTCAAGTTAAGAGAAATACAAATATAATTAGAGAAATTTCTACTTTTCCCCCCGGGCTCACGCCCTCCCTGGAATTTACTCACGCCCCCCAGGTTAAGAACCTCTGCTACAGACAGTCTGGTGGTAGTATCCAAGCAGCGAAATGTGAAAGTGTGTGGCGCCGTCTGCTGGAGTACCGCTGGGCCGCAGGGCACGGTCTGACAACTAGCTACACCTAAAAAATAAATAAGTGAAAAAAGAAAAGAAAAAGCAGGATATACCATGCTAAGGCTGCAGTGCGTGTGGATAGTGAACTGAGTGACTTTCTATTTGAGGGTTGGTTTGAAACAGGGATGTGCCATCTCTCCATGGTTGTTCAGTCTGTATATGGATGGGATTATAAAAGGAGATACAAGGCAGGGCAGTGGATGTTGGAGCGGCCGTAATGAGAGGGAGCAGTGTTTGGAAACTCCCTGTACTGTTGTTTGCAGATGATACTGTGTTGTTAAGTGAAGACGAAGGGGAGCTGCAAGGCTTGGTGGCTGAGTTTTGGAGAGTGTGTAAGAAACGGAATCTAAAGGTGAATGTAGGGAAGAGTAAAGTTATGGTCTTCGAGAGAAGTCAATGACTACTGTGAGGCAGGATGAGGAGGAAATGGAAAATGTGCGTTTAAGTACTTGGGTAGTGTGATGGGTAAGGATGGAAGCTTAGAGGGTGAGGTACTTGAAAGGGTGCAGTAGGGAAGAAAGGTTGCTGGTTCCTTGAAAGCAGTGATAAGAAACATGGAAGTGAGCATGGAAGTGAAAAGCTACTGCATGACAGTATTGTGATACCAACTCTAACGTATGGAAATGAAGCGTGGACCTTGTTGCAGGGACAGAAGTCAAGAGTGAGAGCTGTGGAAATGAGTTATTTGAAAGAAGCATGTAGAGGCACATGGAGAGACAGACTGACAAATGAGGAAGTGAAGGAGCGTTGTGATGTGGATGTGGATGTGATAGGAAGCATTAGGAGAAACACATTA